>JAAGAY010013713.1:7347-18543 GCA_011801015.1 Ardeotis arabs | reverse complement strand
ATCACTTATGAAAAACCACTAATCATTTTTTTTTTTGCCTTAAAGAGGCCTTACCTGCCAAATACTTCTGATGCAGCATTTCCCTTTTTATGTGTTATAATATAGGGTACCAAAAATAATCACATTATCTAGAGCTTCTAGCATATTTTCAAAAATATTTGATAAATCTTCAGGCAGGAAGATCTGCATTGCAAGTTATGCAGTCTAAAGTCCTGCTAATTTCTTTTCCTTCCAAGTCTCTTATGTTGGTACTTGAAACAAGAGATAACATTTTCTGTTCTGAATATAAATGCTATCTTAATTGTCTACTTTACCTCATTCTGTTAATCTCATAGAAAGTAAAGAGGAGCAAAAAAAAATCTTTATTATTGCTGTGTACTATCATTCTTTTCCAGTTTTCAAGTTGCTGATGAAAAATCTGTATTTCTTTGATTATGTGTACCTGGGGAGCTATGTTAGCATACAAAAATCCCACTACTTCAACCATATATAATTACAGTGAAACATAAATAATTTTTAGGAAAGGTTTCAACAGCATCCTTTACTGGTAATATCAAGTAATGAAGGGTAATTAAAAATGAAAAAGTGTAAGAAGTAAGTAGATATTTTCTCAAGAGAGAACTTTCAAGGTTCAAGGCTAAAATAAGGTGTGAATGATGCTTACTTGCACAAGGGCGGAGGAATACATAATTTAACCTTAGAAGATCTATTTGTAATAGCATCTTACTCTGTGAAATGTATTCAGGTTTCCTGGTGACTGCTCATGTGCTAGGCATACCTATAACATGGGTTTTCAGTGTATTAGGTTTGTAGAGCAGTAGGGGCTGCAGTGGTGGCTTCTGCAAGAAGCTGTTAGAAGTCTTCCCTTTTGTTCAGTGGAGTCAGCCGGCTCTAGGGCGAACCCGCCACTGGCCAGGGCTGAGACAATTGACTGAGCCAATAGTGCCTGTGTGAGAACATATTTAAGAAGGCCTTGCTCTCAGCCTCCTGCCAGGTAGCTGTCTGCATGTGGCCTGGCCTGACTAGAAAAGGAGAGGAGATACTGAGAGAGAGAACCCTGCTGACACCAAAGTCAGTGAAGAAGAAAGGGGAAGAGTAAAGTTTCTTCAGGTAAGATTCCCCTGCAGCCTGTGGTGAAGACCACGGTGAGGCAAGCTGTCCCCCTGCAGCCCATGGAGGAGAAGAGATCCACCTGCAGCCCTTGGAGGACCCCACACTGAAGCAGGTGGATGCCCAAAGGAGGCAGTGGTCCACGGAGGGCCTGCACTGGGGCAACCAGTTCCTGAGGGATTGCACTCTGTGGAAAAGGACTCGTACTAGAGCAGTTCATGAAGGACTGTAGCTTGTGGGAAAGAACCCATGCTGGAGAAGTTCCTGCAGGAATGTCTCCTGTGGAAGAGATTCCACGCTGGAGCACGGGAAAAATGTGAGGAGCAGCTTCCCCTGAGGAGGAAGGAGCAGCAGAGACAATGTGTGATGAACTGACCACAACCTTCATTCCTTGACCACCTGCACTGCTTAGGGAGAAGGATGTAGAGAGACTTGAGAGTTAAGTTGAGCCTGGCTAGAAGGGAGGGGTGGAGGGAAGGTGTTCTTAAGATCTAGTTTTGTCTCTTGTTATCCTACCTTGGTTTGATTGTTAATAAATTGAATTAGTTTTCCCCGAGTTGAGTCTGTTTTACCTATGGTGGTAACTGCTGAATGATCTCTCCCTGTCCTTATCTAGACCCTTGAGACTTTTGTTATATTATCTCTCCTTCATTCCCTCAAGGGGTGGAGAGGATGAGTAAGTGGCTGTGTAGTGCTTAGATTTGAGTGGGGCTGAACAATGACACTCTTGCAACAACTTGGAAGGATAGTTTGGGTCAGGTAAAGCAATTACAGAAGCAATTATAGAAGAATGAAAGCATCAAGGAAGAATGATGAAGAAACATTAATGCCTTTCTCTTGATGGTATATTCCTTCTGATCCCTAGAAGATACATCTGTGATATTGTATTTGAACGTAGGTTTCTAATTTTTAACAGCATTGCTGTAATTTACTACATTTCAAATAAATGAAACATTTTTGTTTGTTAGATTAAAATTGTACACTCAAATTCCTTCAGAAAAAGTGAAGTAGAGCAAGAATGTCCTGAGGATGCAAGTTGTACTTACTCAAGATTAGCAGCTCCTTCTTCTCAGAATAATTTGGTTTCAGGAATGAAACAAATTGTTTGTATCTTAAAGACACTGAAGTAATTAAATCTGTATTTCCTTATCACTTATGTTTATCTTTAGATAATAACTTACACTAGTTTCCAGTTTGCAGCTTTTTTTTTTTCTGTGTTAACAGGCCTTACCTTAAGGGAAGAAATGTGTAGGAGAAATATTTTTATGTTAAATGATATATTTACTTACCTGCTATTCCTTTCATACATTTTTTTGCTTGCCCACTGCAGACCACCAAAGTTGGTCATCCAAAAAAAGGATACATGTGAAGAACTGTAACAACAAAATCTTTTACATGATTCCTTTTCCCAACAAAACACCTTGTTTGCCTTTTCAGCAGTGCACAGTTTTCTCTGGGCTAAATCAATGAGAAGATTGGGATTTCCTATATCCCATGGTCACTGATAAAAGAAAAACTTAGCCAAGCAGTTATGCTTCATATCAAAGTACTAGAAAGATTTTATGGTTAACTCTTCACTTACCCATATCCGAGTTGACCAACAACTCAGATATTGATATTTACTCTGAATATCAATGTAGAAATGTAGTTTGATTTCCCTCATGGTATTGTCTTTTGTACTCCTTTTACACCCATATGAGTTCCACTAACTATTTCTGGCAGGCTTCCTGATTTTGATGTTCTTGAAAGAGTTTTTGTTAAAAGCTTTGATACTTCCACTTAATTCCTTTTCTCAAAATTATTTCGGCTTCTTTATACTGTCTCTAATTATGAGATCTAGATGACTTACTGTAGCTTTGAAAATATCATTACTATTACTGTTTCTGATTTATTTATTTTTTTTTAAATACAAGTTTCCCAAAATTAGTTATGGCACACAGTAACAGAATATTGTCAAGTAAATGTCTATAGATAGCTGCAAAAATATTTATGTGGGGGTTTTTTTTAGTGGAAAGTAATTTAGAGTAGCTTGTTATGTTTAGTATTAATTTGCCTTTATAATGCAATTATTTTGGTAGTATCCATCTGTACTAAAATTATTTTGAACACAACATGATTGTTTTATATTCTTCCTTTCTTCTTGGCATTAGAATCTAGTATAAGAAGTTATTCAGGATTAATTTAAAAATCGGAAAGATTTCTATTCCTTTCAGTTTGTTTAATATACTTTGCTTTATTTGCATGTGAGAGATGGGTAAAAAAGAAAATTTTCATTTTCCAAGTGTCAATAACATCATATGTTTCACAATTATCATAAACTAAGGAAGTCTGCCTAAATTAATGAAGGAAATTATAAAAGGGTATGCAATGTGTGTAAGAGGTCATCTTTTATAATAGAGGAAATTAAAAACAAACAAACAAGCGAAAACTCCCTTCATCAACAACAGGAATTTATTCCTCTAAATCTATGAATTACACAATGTAAAAAAAAAAAGGATTAAAAAAAAAGGATAAAGTCAGAGCCTGTTTATTTTGGATTTTATATTTTGAATGTTAAAATTTAGAATTGTTTTGGAGATTCCAAAAGCATAACGGGAAAAAGTAGAAAAAAATGTTGCAAATCATTCAAATAAAAGACACTCCATTAAATCAGTTTTTATTATTAAAGATTTATGTATGCTTAGTATTATTATTGTAAAATATATGGAGGAAGAGACATTCTGATTAGGTTATAATTTTATTTTACCTATTTATCTGTCTTTTTCAGTACAGTTTTGAGTGTCGTATTAAGTAACATCAAAGTAAGTGAAAGTGATGAGTATTGTAATCATGGTTTCCAACATATGTTTTATGTAACCGAAATCCAATCCTTAAAAGAGAGGTTTTTTCAAAAATTTACTGTACCTCAATTCCCTCCATGTACAAATGCTCTACGACAATTGTGATGTATTTATAGAGAAATAATAATCAAGGTTATCCACAAAATGCAGGTATCAAGTTGAAACATCTTGTCTCTTTGTATTTGATTTTTAGTATGAATTGACATTTACTGGGTTTAAAACTAGTGAATACTAGCCAGGAGTTCCTGTGTTCCATAAGGTTTCCAGTGATTTCACTTGTAATTGAAAAATTTAAAAATCAACATGAACCAGAATCTAAGTTCTGTTTATAGGTAATAATCTGGAAAAACTGAAAGCCTGTAGTTAGTTAGTGATCATATATGAAAAGTATGTTTTGGAAACTGAAGTAGCAGAAAAAATATCTTGTGCATCCAAATTATCTCTGCTGGTACATTTGTCTCAAATGTAGATATGTGTAAGACATTTATGGCTTTCCTTTAAGACACTTCAATTCTGCCTTTGTTTGGCCTATCTTCATCCAAATTCTGACACAGCTCATTGCATTCAAAGGCCAATCTCAGAGTAAACCGTGACAGAATTGTCAAACCTGAAATATATTCAGACATTTTGATTGTGAGGAATAGTCAAATATCAAATATTTTCTCAAGTCTCAAATTTTAGGTAAGCCCTTAAATGCAATCAGGAAGCATAGTGTCCATGTTACTGTCATTGTCATACATGAGCAATAGTCCGCAGGTAATAGCACCTCTCTTTTGCCCATTTTCTCTTCTGTCTGATGTGATGTTAGAATCTGAACTTAGATTTCCTTGTAGAGGTTGTTCTAGAATGAGTGTCTTATTAGTCTTTTGTAGAAAAAATTCTTCTGTGTCTAGTTCAATTCATGCATCCCTGCACATTAACTGGAGATCTCTCTTGAGACTAAGATGCTTAAGAATGCTACACAGAGAAATTTGAAGTTGTTCCAGGGGGATGTATGCTGTGTCTGATATAAATGATATTGAGCACAAGCTAGTAAGCTGGGTTTGATATGAACTGATTCTGTGGGTCTGTATAGACTTGCAGAGATCTGCACAGTTTATTTATGCCTGTTTCAAGTCCTCAGTCTACCTGCAAACCAGGTAAATTTCAGTAGTGGTTTAGATAAACATTAGACCAACTAAATTCTTGCTATGTAAATAGCAAATGGTGCTTCATAACTTAAAATTGACTTTATCTTATCTGCAGGGATGCATTATCATTCAGCCTGTGTTGAAGGCTCCTGGAAAAAAATCTACTCGGATACGATTACATAGGAAGAATTGGTGAATAAATGATCCTTTTGTAAGTGTGTTACTCATCTTGAACATAATTTAGTGAAAACATAAGCTACAAGAAGAAAGTTTAGAAGACAATCACACTTAGGAAGAAATGCAAAGTGGGAGTCTGTTGTTAATGGTGGGTATGACAAGTCTTCCGACCAAATAGAAATTAGTTTTGCATAGCAGAACTCACAAGGAGTGCCTGATGGTATAGACGGACGTAAAGGAAAAAACAAGGGAAAAAGTTATAGCCTAACATTGCCAAGGAATAGCAATGGGACCTGAGAAACAGCGTGAGAAAACATATTCCCCGAAAGCTACATGTGAAATCTCATTAATTCATTCTTGACTGTAGCTTTCTCATATGTTGTAATCACAGAAATTATTTGGCCTATACTGTAGCTGTCACCAATAAAGTTACACTTCACATTATGTAGCATGTCACTGTATCACAAAATCACAGAATCACAGAATGGTTGAGGGTGGAAAAGTTATCTGGAGGTCGTCTACCACAACTCCCCTGATCAAGCAGGTCTGCCTAGAGCCAGTTGCCCAGGACCTTGTCTAGGCAGCTTTTGAATATCTTCAAGGATGGAGACTCCATAATCTCTCTGGGAAATGTGTGACAGTGTTCAGTCACCTTCAGAGTACAAAAGTATTTCCTGATGTTCAGAGAGACCCTCCTGTGTTTCACTTTGTGCCCGTTGTTTCTTGTCCTGTCACTGAGCACCACAGAAGAGAGCCTGAGACTGTCCTCTTTGCATCCTCCCTTCAGGTATTTATATACATTTATGAGATCCCCTCTGAGCCTTCTCTTCTCTAGGCTAAATAGTCCAGGCTCTCTCAGCCTTTCCTCATATAAGATATGTTCTAATCCTTTAATCATCTTAGTGGCCCTTCACTGGACTCTCTCCAGTATGTCCATGCCTCTCTTGTACTGAGGAGCCCAGAACTGGACAGAGTATTCCAGGTGTGGCCTCAGCAGTGCTGAGTAGAAGGATCACCCCCCTCGACATGTTTGCAATACTTCGTGTAATGCAGCAAAGGCACACTGCTGGCTCATGTTCAACCTGGTGTCCACCAGGACTCCCAGGCTCGTTTCTGCCAAGCTGCTTTCCAGCTGGTCAGTCCCCAGCATATATTGGTTTGTATATAGATACATACCATATATTGGGTTTGTTCCTCCCAGGGGGCAGAACTTTGCACTTCTCATTGCTGAGCTTCATGAGGTTCCTATCAGCCCATTTCTCCAGCTTGTTGAGGTCCCTCTGGACCTCCCTCTGGCAGCACAACACTCTGGTGTACCAGTCTCTTCTCCCAGTTTGGTAACATCAGCAAACTTGTTGAGGGTACACTCTGCCCATCATCCCAATCATTAATGAAGATGTTAAACAGGACTGGACTCACTATTGACCTCTGGGTACACCATTAGTTACTGGCCTCCAACTAGACTTTGCACTGCTGATCACCATCCTCTGGGCCTGACCATTCAGCTGCTTATCAATTCACCTCACTGTCTGCTCAGCCAGCTCATACTTCAGCAGCTTCTCTGCTGGATCTTACGGGAGACAGTGTCAAAAGCCTTACTGAAGTCCAGGTAGACAATATCCTTTTCTCTCCTCTCATCCACCAAGCCAGTAATTTCATTGTAGAAGGTTATCTGGTTGGTCAAGCATGACTCCCCCTTGGTCCATCCATGCTGACTAATCCTGGTGACATTCTTGTCTTTTATGTGCCTGGAAATGGCTTCCAGGATTATCTGCTATATTGCATTCCCAGTGACTGAGGAGACGCTGACCAGCCTGGAGTTCCCTGGGGCCCTCTTTCTTGCCCTTCTTGAGGATAGGCGAAACATATATTGTACTCCAGTCTTCGGACACTTCTCCCAGTTGCCATGATCAATCAAAGATTATTGAGAGTGGTCTTGCAATGATGTCAGTCACCTCCTTCAGTACTCCTGAGTGCATCCTATCAGGGTCCATGGACTTATGGCTGTCCCATTTCCTTAAGTATTCGCTGACTTGATTGTATTTTATCAAGGGTAGATCTTCACTCTATGGTGACGTACACCAAAGCTGTTTAGACCCATGACACAATGCTATCACATGAGATAATGACCCAGAGGTATACTAAATGGTTCAACAAGTCATACTTGCTGAAACAATAGTGGTTGTGAATTCTTCTCACACTGCAAAACCTGGATTATATCTGGGTCTCTGTAAAACAAAATTCTTCAGGCAGATCAACTTTTTCCAGCATATTCAGCCCTATCATGTTCAACTCATTCCTTTAAAGCTAGTTTAGCCATGCTTCTCCTTCATATCTGCCTCATTTTCTAGTACTGTATCTCATACTTACCTAGACTATTTTTATTTTTCCATCTCAGACCTTTTTTTTTTTCTTTTCCCAGTAAGATCTTGTTATTTTTATACCTTTTGAAAATCTTCATATCCAGCTCTCACTTTGACTTTCTTCACTTACCCACATCCTACCTGCTGCTTTGGTTTCTCTCCTTCTCCTCCCCTGCTGGGTCATTCCTCTTTATCGAAGCTTAATGCACTCTTTCAAACTTCTTCAGCTCCCAGTCTCAATTTTTCCTCTTTTCTCTGTCCTAGATCCTGTATATGTATCATTCCACTTTGACATATGTGGTCTCTTAACAGATTTTGTTCTTATTCCATTATACAGTCATAGTTTCCTGCCTTTAGCAGCTTCATTCTTCCTACAGGTCCTGACGTTCCACATACATGGAGGGATGCATAGTCTGCAGTCTTCCCTAAAATGTCACCTTCCTCCTCTCACTAAATTAATTCCAGATTGGTTTTGTTCTACTACAATATTTTTCTTACAAAATGAGAAAAAGAACGGATATTCAAAGTAATCCTTCTTTAGCTCTGAATAACTTTAAATAATATATGGAGACCTGTACTAATGATTTATTTTTAATGCTATCCTTATACTGCCCACAACATAGAAAACAGATTAATATCTTATTTTTCAAGATACCATGTCTGTTTTTTCTTCATTTATTTCAAAATGGTCAGGTAAAATATAATTTGAAAGAAAATGCTTTTCCTCTGAAGATATTTCTGAGATATTTCTAAGTGCCTATGTATTTTAAACTATAAAATACATGTTTATATACTTTATCTGCAATGTAAAGAAAAGATAAAGTGTTTTTAGAAAAATAGGGAGATATGAAATGGCTGGGCAGCACACCATGTAGACTCAATTTGAATGGTTATAGTTTCATATATTTTCAATAACATTTTTGTATGGGTGAATGGTTTCTGCATCTTTTTTTCTATGCAAATTATTCATTTATTTCCAATCACTGGGCAGGTACAAAAGTGTGTAATAAATTGCATTATTTTTTCTCCATTTGATGTTAATATCTATCTTGAATGTCCAATGAAAACTTGCAAACCCTTAAAAATTCAAGTGAAAAGATCCTTTTAAAAAGGAAATCTTGAGTCACAGAAGACTATATTAGAACTTTTTTTTTGCATTATTTTGCAGAAAAAGAAATAAAGAATACACCTTTTTTGCTAGTTTATTACTTCAAAGACAATGAGATATTTTGTTCTCTGGTACTTCAGTGGAAGTTCAACGGGAGTAAGGGCATACTGATGAAGACAAGAAAATGTGTTCCGTGAAGCTATCAGGAAATTCAGAGGTATTTCTAACTGGATTTCAACGAAGTTGTCAATAATTAAAAACAAACAAACAAACAAACAAAAACAACACAAAAAACATATATAATATAGAATATAACAAAAATAATTGCAGCTTTAGATAGCAGAATACTTTTCTTTCTCTAGGTTGTAAATTTCTCACATAAGGGTGTCAGTATGTTGAAAGCACTGGCTTTTTAATGAACATCTTGAAAATACTGGTTATGCTCCAATGTGTATAATATTATTATGTTTTATTTTATTCAGAATTGTGATCTTCAGATGCTACATACTCAGATTCATTAACAATTTAATGTAGATGGTACGCGTTGGGCCCAAGCATTCCCCTTTACATCCTTTATTCTAGAAACAACTCTAGATACACACATTTTAAGAACTTATCTTTCTGTGTTCCTTATTCATTAGTTTGTTCAGAAGTCAACTTCTTTCTCTTACTCTTTATCTCTTCACTTGATTGCACATTTTTGAATTCTACAGCGTTTAGGTACACACTGAGCTCTAGGAAACTCCTGTTAACAAATACATTGATTTCCTGTTACACTGGAGTAAACACATTGTTAGGTTTCTCTCTGTAACTCTGATGAAAAGTAACATTGCACAACACATGCTTCATTCATGGATTGGGTTCTTAAAAATGCAAGCGCTTTCGTTTTTAAGTAATCTTGATGTGGTTTCTGGATTTAACACTAACTCATCTCAGATGCCAAGGAGGTAACAAAAGGCCTTTTGGCACACATACAAATCCCACTTTGGATTCAGTTTAACTGTCTAATGTGGTCTGAGAGAATTTCTCCTGGTCTGATGACTTTGCTGCCACAGAAGAACTAAAAATACAAAAAAAAAAATTACAAAAGCAGTGCACGTAGCTCAGAAACTGTATGTCTGGCAGTTTCTGAACAGTGTGAGGTATTTTGACCCACAAGTCATTGCTACAATTTGCACAAATATACATCTCAAAATTTACATCTGGCACTCATTATAGAAAATGAGCCTATGATAATTTCATACAACTTCCTGGAAAACATGAGTCTGTACAGTTTAACAAATCAAAAGAACTAGACTGTAACAGACTCTCAATCATGAGGTACAAAAAGTTGTCACTAGGAATTAAAGGGCTTATGGTAAAGTATATCTAATTCACTGATGGGTGCATGCCTTCTCTGGCAACCAAGGACATATTGTTTAATGTTTAATTAAAGCTGTTAAGATTATCTATTAGAAAAAGCAAAGCTACCAATGTTGACAAAGACAATCAGGAACTCATAAAAAATAATAATCCTACTGTCTACTATTTACTGTTACCACCAATTTGGTGGCCTTCTATGACAGGTGACAGCATCGGTGGACAAGGGACGAGCAACGGATGTCATCTACCTGGACTTGTGCAAAGCTTTTGACACTGTCCCGCACAACATCCTTCTCTCTAAACTAGAGAGGCATGGGTTTCATGGATGAACCACTCGGTGGATAAGGAGTTGGCTGGATGGCCGCACTCAGAGAGTAGTGGTCAATGGCTCAATGTCCAAGTGGAGACCGGTCACGAGTGGTGTCCCTCAGGGGTCCGTGTTGGGCCCGGCCCTGTTCAACATCTTTGTCGGCGACATGGACAGTGGAATAGAGTGCACTCTCAGCAAGTTCGCCGATGACACCAAGCTGTGTGGTGCCGTCGACATGCTGCAAGGGAGGGATGCTATCCAGAGGGACCTGGATAGGCTGGAGAGGTGGGCCCGTGCCAACTTCATGCAGTTCAACCAGGCCAAGTGCAAGGTCCTGCACCTGGGTCATGGCAATCCCAGGCACAAATACAGGCTGGGTGGAGAATGGATGGAGAGCAGCCCTGAGGAGAAGGACTTGGGAGTGCTGGTGGACGAGAAGCTCAACATGAGCCGGCAATGCGCCCTTGAGGCCCAGAAGGCCAACCGCATCCTGGGCTGCATCAAGAGGAGCATGGCCAGCAGGTCGAGGGAGGTGATTCTGCCCCTCTACTCTGCTCTGGTGAGACCCCACCTGGAGTACTGTGTTCAGTTCTGGAGTCCCCAACATAAGAAGCACATGGACTAGCTGGAGAAGGTCCAGAGGAGGGCCACAAAGATGATAAGAGGGCTGGAGCACCTCTCCTATGAGGCCAGGCTGAGAGAGTTGGGGCTGTTCAGCCTGGAGAAGAGGAGGCTCTGGGGAGACCTGATAGCGGTCTTCCAGTACCTCAAGGGGGCCTACAAGAAAGACGGGGAG
>JAAGAY010013712.1:0-14595 GCA_011801015.1 Ardeotis arabs | reverse complement strand
GGTTGAACTTCATGAGGTTGGCACGGGCCCACCTCTCCAGCCTGTCCAGGTCCCTCTGGATGGCATCCCTCCCTTGCAGCGTGTCGATGGCACCACACAGCTTGGTGTCATCAGCGAACTTGCTGAGGGTGCACTCTATCCCACTGTCCATGTCACCGACAAAGATGTTGAACAGGGCTGGGCCCAACATGGACCCCTGAGGGACGCCACTCATGACCAGTCTCCATTTGGACATCGAGCCGTTGACCACCACTCTCTGAGTGCGGCCATCCAGCCAACTCCTTATCCACCGAGTGGTCCGTCCATCAAACCCATGCCTCTCTAGTTTAGAGTCAGTGTCAAAAGCTTTGCACAAGTCCAGGTAGATGATATCCATTGCTCGTCCCTGGGACAATCTTTTCAGCTATTCAAAACAAAGTTAGAAGTGTTAAATCATCAAGACATTCACTGGATGATCGCATCCGCAAGCATGCAAAATACTGGAAGCTGAGTCAGCTTTCTTTACTTTGTACATTTTGGAAGTATTGTACACATCTTAGACCTCTGGGTTAGTGTCATCCCAGAGGTAATTTACAAAACATACCACTTTACTGCTGAGACTGTGATTAAAGATAAAATTGCAAGTTAATGCCTGTAGAAATTTGATTTTGATAATTTTCTACTGATAAAGAATCAGTGCTTGCCAATTGATAATTTGAATTATCTAGCTTTTCTATCAAATTATATTTGGATGTTCTTTAAAATACTGGAGTACTCTCCACCCATGTGGCAGACAGGTAAGCCTTCCTCTGTTCAGAGTGCATACTTGCTAGCGTTGGTTTTAATATTTTACTTGACAAAGTGTATATAATCCTTGATAATGTGAAATAAACCACATTATGTCACCAGAACCTAGATAATTACTAGACAATATTTAGCATAGCCCTTCTTTTATACTAACTCCTCATCTTTTTCTAGCTGTTTTTTTTTAATGTCTACATTTATCAACATCAAATACAGGGGAAAATAGGATTTTGACAGATTGAATAACATTGTAAGAAGCCAGTGTGTTATCAGCAGAACTTGAACAGGATGGAAAGGGAAGATGGGAAGACATCTACAAAGTATTTACACATTAAATAAATATTGCTACAGCAACATATGCCTCCCAGAATGAAACACATAATATAGCGCTAAAAAAATCACAGATGCATGCTGCAGGTACAGGTAAAGCCTGACACTCAAGAACATGAGGGCAGTTCCGAATCCTTCACTGCCGTGCTGTTACTCTGTAACATATTTCCACATTTTGATGTCCGGTCCTACTCCTCTTCAGGAGCTGCAAAAGTTTGTACATGGAATCAGTTGTCAGAAAACAGAAAACTGTTGGGACACCACAGACTGCATGCCAGTTGTGCTACAAACATCTTAAGAGAGCTTGTACAGCAGTGAAGGTCCACATTCAACCCCACTTAATTTTGAGTTGCTAACTGAGGAGTTCTGTAGCTGAGGGCTGCTGATAGTGTCAGCAAAGAGAAACTGGAGCTCCCAGAGCATGACTCAAACCATCGTCTAAAGACACAGCAGTTGCACCCTTAATTTAGCTGCCTTGGCCAAGATGTGTCTATGCCTTAAAACTCAGGCCTGTAGATCATGGTCTCTGCTCTTACACAAACTGTTATTGGAGCATGTCACATTTCAGCCAGCAAAATCATGAAGACAGCAGGACATTTTATTAAGGAGGAAGAAAAAATTGTTTAATCTATCGAAGTGCAACATCTGGTCACTTTTGCTTGTATTTTCTGGTGCTGGATTAATAACATCGCACATTTAATGTGCATGCATTTAAACTATAATCTAATTAGATGTTGAAAGTATTCTGGTGCCACTTAGCCAAGATGCCAAATATTGTTTTTGTTTGCAGTCAGAAGCTGCTGCGTTTACTGACACTGTGTTGTTGTACCAAGCCTTCCTTCACCAAAGTCCCATCATCCTACAGTAAGCAGCAGGAGGTACTAATCTTCTGCGCTAGCACTTCAGTTTTCTCATTACAAAAATTGGCTTAATCTTCCTGGCTTAGGCAAACTCTGATCAGCATCGCTCAGACCTTGGGGGCCACAGACTGGGAGCAGCAACAGCAGAAGCAGCGCCAACTGCAGCAGCAGATATTTTAGCAACAGCTGTCTGGTTTTGTATGCTCCTCCTGGATATCAGTTTGAATGCTCCAGCTTAACCAGCTTGAGGTGTTTGTCCTCACTGTGTATTATAGGGCCAAGTAAGAGTAGGATACTCTTTAGAATGAAGTAACAAACACTGTCATGACAGCTCAGAAGATTGTTAGCATCTTCATACGTTCTCAAAAGCACTGCAAGAGTAATTAGAGCAATGATAAAAGAGTAATGATATAGGTACACAGTTATAAACTCAAATCATCTTAAAATCATGCTTTGCATTTGTACTGAGGCTTGTACACAGTGTATTTCACTATTTTTAAGTTTCATAGCACATCTGAGGGGATAGAAAATTTCATTTGCCCCGTTGTGACAATGAGAAAACCGAAACAGAGAACTCCGTCTTTCATGCAATGTCAATGAGCAAGTAAATGGCACAATAGGAAACAGCAGCCAAGTCCCTTACCTTTCAGCTTCATGCTCTAACCACTGATCTAGTCAAGGGAGTGAATGGGTCATTTATTCTTGAAGTATAGTTTCCACTTCAGTGTTCACATGCAGCTGCTGTGTAGAGAAGGAAATAAAAACCATAAGAATTCCTATTAAATTCCTCCATTTGTGTATCTCTGGGAAGGTACAAGGCTCCCTCCACCCTGAACTATGAGTACTTATGCATAATAGTGACAGTCTAGGTAATCAGTCAATAGGTTAGATAATTATTTGGTTTCCTTTGGCACCTCCTAGGTCTGCAAAATAGGATTGTAGTTATCATGAATAATTAGTATTTCTGTTTTGGAATAAAAACCAAAAAACAGAAGATACGTGAAAATAGCAATCTACTATATAACCCTTACTAATAGAAAAGAATAAAGAACCACAATAATGTTAATAGTTCTGTAATGGCTGTTGAATTTAGCTATGCTTTGTTGCTCTTTAGGCTCTGGTCTTGTTCAGTAAGAGCAGTGGATTTTCTCACATGACATCAACTCCAAATTTATTAATTTTGGCAAGGCTTAATCTTGAAGCTTCAACATTGTCCACTAACATCTCAGGTGGAACATAAGTATTCATAATAACCAATTTCACCTCTTCAGAAAAATGTTACTTCTTTCAAAGAACAAAATTATTTGTTTTTCAAATCTCTCTATAGGACTGTCTTTATGTTCTGCAGGAACACAGCATAACAGCTGAGTTCCAAAAACCGGAATAATATCTCGAATAAAATTTCCTACAATTTCTAGAGAGGTAAAATGTAATTATCTGGCTTGGAATTTGTCCAAGGTCTAATATTAACACTTTCCTTTCATTAAGGGACCCAGAGTAGTATTCAGAATTTCAGTTTTATGTCCTCTGTCAAGCATGTGACCTCAATAAATTATAATGATGAACTTAACGTCACTGATTCTTGAAGTTAATTTGTGCAATCAAAATTGTCTCAAATTGTCACCTGAAGATCTTTGTCCCTTCCTGGCTTCATTTTCCTGAGAATATTCTCATGAGATGATATCTTAAAGACAAAGATTCACATGTAGGATTCAATGTTGAATGTGCCAAATGATATCATTTTATGCTACTAGTAAAGTACTTGTCATAATGTCACTACTTTCATTGCAAACTTAGAAGTGTTCTAGCCAGAGTTCTTGGCTGAAATTGCTCCTGACACTATAAAAAAAAAAATTACAAATAAAAATGTAGAAGCTTCAAAGAGCCATGGCAAAAATTGTCAAGCATTACAAGTTGATGGAAAACAGGGAACTGAGGTACTTGTAGGACCGTTCTCCTTTATAGTCTCTCAGGGGAGTAATGTTTAATGTGGCTGTCATGTAATGCCAACAGATATGAGTTTTTTTAAAAAAATAAATGTGCAAGTTTAGTTTCCCGCAACCACTAATCACACACACACACAAAAGATTAGCAGTCCTTTGAAGACAGCATCCAACTTTCTTCCTCCTTTTCCATGCTGTGTTATATTTTCAACTGTGAAATAAAAAAAAACAAAAGAAAAATCTGAATCAACTTTTGATCTCCTGAAATCATATCTACTGACGCTCCCCTGATCAAAATGGGTAGTGATAAAGACAGGGCCTCTGAAGAAAGCAAAGGGAAAAGGATATTTATTACATGTCTTCTCATTTGGGTTAATGTTAATTGTAAATTTGCAGAAATGCTGTGGATGTAGAGGCCATTAGAAGAGAATTTAGTGAGAATTATGAACAGTGTATTTAACCACTTGTTCAAATTAAACAAAAAACTTGAAATACATTTCATTTTCAAAAATATCTTTAAATTCTGTTTCTATTAACAAAAGATTATTTACAGGAGTTCTGCTATCTTAATAGTCTTTTCAGTACACAAACCAAAGCCCTTGGGGATAATAACTACAGATCTACATAAAGACACACAGCACACTTTCTGATTGACGATCTCGAATTTTTCTTTTCACTCTTTCCTGTTTAAGGGATATAGCCAAGGAAAAATTCAGTACTATACTGAAGGAAAGATACAGTACTATATTGTCTTGGTGACCGATCCTAGATGATTAATTAGAACTTCGCAATCATTCTGAAATCAAATATCATTAATAAACAGCTCACAAACAACACCTTTGCTGAAATATAGCAATATTAAAAGCTTCTCAAAGTACACTGAGTAACAATTAAAATATTTTTAAAGTCTATCTGGTGATAATTCCTTAGCTAAAAGCATGGCCCAGTGCTGCTTCTGAATAGTTTTTAATTATAGGATTTTTTCACAAACCAAAAGCTAGCATACAGCTCTCAGGATGCACCCAGGAACACAGATATTAAATTATTTTATCTTCTGTATCACTAACGGGATTTTCTTATGCTGCCTTGAGTTCATCTGAGGCTCTTCAAATTCTAAGCCAGCCTCATCTTATTAACATGTGTGAAGTCATACCACTGCAGAGATGCTGAGTAGAAACAGAAAATCTTTCTGCATAAAACTCTTAGAGATCTGACCTCTCTCTACTGGCTGTCTGCCATGGCAGAGTTCATGGTGATATAGTGTCTCAGTTAAGGTACTGTCCTTTTCTGGAGCTTTGACCAATAAAATTAGCTCTGCACATATGTATCCAGAGCCATAAACGTGTTTGTTTTGGCAACTGTATTATCACCCATTTAGCATCCAAGCTACGGCTTCCAAGCTGTTCTAAGCAGACACTTTCCAAACACAGCAATATATTTTGTCTACTGCACCAGAAAGAGCTACCTGTACACACTGGTAAAACTACTTTTGCCATGACGTACAAGAAAAACAATGACAATAATTAGATTGTGACATGCTCAGAATACAGAACTACTGATGGCGGGGGGGGGGAATAATCCTTTCCCCTATCCTGTTTTTTATTGTTTCATACCTGCATTAAAAGCAACCTGAGGTAATAGGCCTGTAAGAAGGAGAAGGGAGAGGGGAGACAGGGTGTTAGCCGGGACATTTCTCACGGGTGTACAACTGAACATTTGTCAGTTTGACATGTATGCACTTAGTGGCAAGCAAAACTTAAACAGATCCTAGCCAAACTCAGAAGAGTGGGTTAGGGTTAGAATATGGGCTACTGGTAGGAACTGACGTGGTTTTTAGTTCTGGCCAAATGATAACAATGTGTTTCAGAAGTGAATAATATCCTAACTGATGTTAACTGAATTAATTTCTGTAAGTCAACTGAGCTTAAAAATGAGAACAAGCAGGGAAAGAAAATTTTACTGTAAAATTGTTCTTATTATTTTCTAGTTCAAATAAGAATGAAGAGATCATTTGATTATTTTGGCTTCTGTGTGATTATGTTTATTTAAAGAAACAGAACACTATTTAATTATGTATGTGAATACTTGGAACATATAATTACTACCCAACAGGCAAACTCTGTTTGGGTTTGCTGGAATGCCAATGGGCTTTTATTAGTTCAGCCCATCATTCTGTTGTGAAATGGAAATGAAAAGTGGAAAATATGTTTTCCTTCTCTAGGGATCACTTCAGCTCCTTTTTCTCTTTATTTTATCAGACTTCTTGTTGCTATGGGGGTCTTGAAGGCCTATTATTAAAATACCCTGCAGTCCTAAGGGAAGAAAAGCAAGCTGGTGCTGCAGATGGGAACACTGTGAATGGAATAAACTATAAGCACCAAAGTATTCCAACAAATGCAGTAAAATCTATGTGTTTTTCTCTTTTCTTTCCAAAGTTCTATGGGAGTTTCCACCTTTAACCTTTCATTTTTTGTGAATGCAAGGTAACTCATAGTACCATCCAAATAGAAAAACACAAAAGTAAAATACAAGGTAGCTATGCTGGCTCTTCTTGGGTCTCTTCTTGCACAAAACAAACTAATTCCAAATTAATCTATTCTGTACAGACATCCAACCTGCAGCAGGAGTGAAATTAGTATAAAATACTCATCATAGAAATGACATCTTCCTGGCTCTTTCAGAAAAAGAAAGCAAAAGATACAAGAAATTCTTGCTTGCCCACTAAGCATTAGTTTAATCTACAGGTTAAGCCTATTAAAAACTCACTTAAAAGTAGTTTTTACAATAATTTCATCATCACATTAAAAAAAAATCTGGAAAATAAGTAAGATAGTCATCAGGATTGAAAACTTTGATACAGGTAACATAAGCTTTCTGGAACTTAATTGCAATGGATAGTATGAGTACTTACCATATTTTTATTACTTTTATTTTCTTTAGACGTATGCAGTAAATTTTTAACATGACCAAAGAATATTCAGGTACACTGATTAAGATGATGATGTTGAACATCACATGATCCACAGAATCTTCTAAAAATGGGGCAAAAGGCAAGTCAACTTATACAAGTGGAACCCATTAGAAGGAACAACGACACTTCCTATATTTCAAAGACTGTAGCTACATCAACAGAGAGCCAAAAATTATTTTGTAATGACCAAATTATTACTGTTTAACTGTGAACCTGCTAGAGACACACTTCTGAAGACTTGGAAAAGAAGTCACAGCATAAATTGGATGTTCTCTGGAACAAGAGCAGCCTATTTCCTTCTAGAAGGTCATATGAACATTTTTCCAGCATTTCCTTTAACTTCAAAAGACTAGCTTTATCTTGGAAATACTAGCTTTATCTTGGAAATATTTAATTTCTCATTCATGTCATTGCTCTTAACCTCAGCTTTGGTGCTGTATTCATTTCAACCTGCTTCATGACTTTATATAGCCACAGAGTGGACCTACTTTCTCTCTTTTTTTTTTCAAACTTATTTTACTATTTTTATTTCCTTTGATGAGCTTGGCAACTAGTTTTATTCTAACTTGATCTCCTGCCAAGAGGCTCTACAAAATGCTTTCGCTGCCATCAGCTGAAGTATGTCAGATCCCTGTAATGGAGTTGGAAAAATTTTGTAAAAGTTTCTAGAAGAATTATACAAACACATGCACATGTATATACCTAGGCACAGAATTTTTAAGGTACCTCATTATGCATCAACAGAGGCAGTACCGCTCTTAAAGCTGTTCCTAAAAACTTTTGGCTGCTTGCACAAAACACCGCCTGTTGCTACCCTTTCTATTTGATACCATTCATATAAACATACTGGCAAAATGAGTACCTGCTAAACAGGAAAACAGTGGCTACTAGGAAGCAAAAGAGAGACAACTATAAGGACCCTCAGTTTACCAGGTACGTACTTATATAAGGACCCTCAGTTTACCAAGGTACGTACTTATATACTCCTATAGAACACAAAATATGGTTTCTACATCTCTTTTTCTACATGTCTCCATTGATCCAGTTTTTTAGA
Source organism: Ardeotis arabs (assembly GCA_011801015.1). Lineage (NCBI taxonomy): Eukaryota > Metazoa > Chordata > Aves > Otidiformes > Otididae > Ardeotis > Ardeotis arabs. Next base: position 6,654 of record JAAGAY010013712.1, on the reverse strand, counting down.
GCATTTGACTTGAAAGGCACAATAAGTACAGTTTTGTGGCTCCTCTTCTAAAAATGTTTTTAATATAGGTGGCCATTAGGACTATGTAAATAATGGAAGTTATATTTTTGCAGCTGAACTTAGAAAATTGGAAGAAGAAAAAAACGTAGTATATGTCTGGCCAGAAAGAATAACCTGAGAGAACCTCTGTGACTTCGGTTTTCTGAGATAAACACAGGCACTGGTAAAGTCATACCATAGCGGCTACACAACTACTTCCAGCTCCATTCAAATTGAGGCTGGCTATATTTCTACAGCATTAGGTACAATACTTCCCATCCTACCCACCACATGTCCATACACACTTTAGTCATCATCTCCTGATATGGAAATATATTAGATTTTATTACAAAGTACCTTATGCACACCTATAAGTGAGTTTGTTTCACTCTTCCTTGACCCACAGAGGGCTAGATCTTTACATAATAGTTTTTGGGTTTGATTTAATTGCAGTACATAAATAGCTGCAAAATGCTGTAATTAACATATTGCTCAGTTCCTTCACACAGGCACTGTCCAGCTCTGAGGCCTGCTGTGAAGGAAAGCTCTTTGCTGGCTGACTGACAAGCACTCGACATGAAATTGGTTCGTGAGAGTCGTAAATGCAGTAATCGTACCCCAGAGTCACATACGTTATGTTCACAGTACATACCTGTCATTATATGGCACTAAATGCATCAGAATGAACTGATTTCATTAACTTTCCTGGATCTAGATTGGAATGGATAAAATACTCTGAAGCCTTTATCATCAAAGAAATGTTCTTGAAAGCTAATATTTGCATTATGCCTTCACAGGAGCAATGTATAGTGCAAGACTCAGGAGCTCCTTGACTTTACCATTAATTTGCACCAGAACTAGATTAACACTTGTTCTAATCTAGTTCTAGCATAGCTGAAGGGAAAAACTGAATGTGAAGCTGACATTTTGCAGTAAAAAAAAATGTTATTTAAGAAAGCAGGCAGGAGGAGGAGGTGAGAATGGAAGTGTTAAAGTGTCATTGGCACCAAATTTTTTACATAACTATCTTAAAGGTGAAGGAAATCGAACAATTTCTGCAAGTATGCTGAAAGGAAAGCATTCCAAATATAATTGTAGAAGAGTAGGAAGTCTCTTACACCCTTTATTATTTTGCCATTCTGGACACCTTGACAGTAAGGCAGAATTTAAAATGTCAGTAGAAATAGAAGTATAGAATATTTCATTCAAATCTGAATTGATAATAAAGGTAAACTCTCCCTGGGTAACATCAATCAGTGGTTCCGCTAAGGTTGTTTCAACTCCTACCATAAAATATCTCAGTTTTCAAAACTTATGTGGATATTGGGCTGTGTATGGATTGCAACTTGTACTAAAATGGTTGAGCCTTTCAGGACTGTGGCTACCAATATCATCACAAGAAGAATAACACTTTTTGTTAATGCATCAGGACCTCTTCTGGTGCAGGGATATTGTAGTTGGCAACTGTATCAGGGGAATTCTCCAACCTTTGTCCCCAACCTATGGGACAAAACATAGAACATTCAGATGGACAAAGCACTATTTTATGTCTATATACTAAGCCATTGCTACTTTTTTAGCATTAATGAATTTAAATAAAAAATTAAAAGTTAAATAATAAGCTTCATGACATCTCAAATTTCAAAACTAACACAAAAAATGGTACAAGCTTAAGGAGTCCCTTAATGATACAGGTTTATTTATAGTGGTAATAACAGATCACAAGCACTTACTTTAGTACTGGAGCTGGACAAAAAGTCCTTTAATATCCATCTGGCAGAAGTGTCTGTGATTTCAAAAGCTACTCTGCTTTTCTCTTTATGATGTAACTAATAGCTTACTAAGTTTTTTTTTCAGCAGAAAAGAGAAATATACCAACAGCTTACACCCTGCTGCTTACAGAAAATCTTTGAAGTGACAGATGGCTAACTTGAAGTTTCTAGAAATTAAACCTGCATTTCAAATGAACACACTGTCCAGTGCACTAGTGATAATATTGGTATACCTTTTCTTATCTAAGAAACTACCCTAAAGAGAGTTCCTCAGAATCAAGTTTGTCTGCCATCATTTAACACATTCCCAATATGTACTTCTCAAATAATATTAAACTTCCCTTTAACACAGGTTAATGTAACAAAAGGTATCAGTAACCAGAGTTCTAATTCAAAAGGAAATTCCATTATTTCAGAAGCTGTTTCCATTATGATTTAGAAGAAAAAAAAATCTGAAACTTTAAGCATTAGAATTGTATCAATATGTGTGAAAAATCAATTTAGAGAGAGAGACACTGCAGTTCCATTCAATTTTATTTATTCTAGGAGACTCTACAATTGAAAAGAAATTAAAACAATAAAGTAAAACTTAAATATTTTTCATTAAAATGGTAAATTTCAGCAATATTGAAACAAGTCAAACAATGCCTTTTGAAGATTCAAATAATAATTTTAGTTACAATTAATACTTTTCTGTGAAATATTTTTATAAGGGAAAAAGTAATTTTATAAAAAAAAAAAAGCTATGCCAATTTTTTTTTTGAGCAATTATCAAATTTTCCTCACAATTCAAAAACATGTATGGCTCCTTACAAATTATGTCAGAGCAATATCCCAACTCAGGATTTTCAGTTAGTACTTAACATGAGATGCAATGAAGGGAAAGTGCAAAGGAGATTTGCTAGATGTCTCTATATGGTAATTAGAGACCTACATTTTAAATTTATCACCAGTGCTTTAAAACAGTCTTTTTATATCTGTCTATTTCATCCTTGCACTTTTCCCTACAAATATAGGTAAGATAATGATGAGCATTCTTGGGAGACAGTAATTGTTCTTTTACATTTATTTTAAAATGTTTAAATAAAACTATTTGCAACAGCCCTTATTATCCTGTAGGATGTATGGGCTTCATGTAATTTGAATTTAATGCTACAGCTATTTTTTATTTCTAATAAGTAACACAAAGTGGAGACTGTTTAGTGTGCCCTCATGCCAATACAGAAGCCTTTCATTATTCTGCTTTCCTCCTACCTAATACAGTAAAACAATTTTTTTTCTTTATTTCTGTAGATAATTTATTTCTGTAGATAATGAGGGGAATAAAATCTTTATCCCCTTAATAAGCAGCTCAACTACTACTTAAATTCTGCTACTGTGCTTCAGAAATGCTGTTGTCTCTTTGCCTCATTGTCTGAATCTTACATGTAAGTACATAAAACTTCTAAGAACTGTAGAGAAATAAAGTTCTTTGTGCTAAAACTTTTGACATGAACACTTAAAACGTTTCAGGATGTTAGCCTTCTTTATCAATGCCCTAAGTATCAATTTGAGTGGATTTATTTCTATTATAACCACGGCCTAATAAAAAATGGCACTCATTAATACAGATCTAAAAAAGAAAAATCAACATTTTCACATTATTAATTTTTTTCTTTTGCCACTATTTTGCTAAGAAAAGAGGTAAGATAACCTGCTTTCTCTCTCTTTTTTTTTTTTTTTTTTACATTAAATTACCTCACTGTGACAGCTGCTGGTTTCACATAACCATTAAAAGCTGTGTATTTATTCTTTGTTTTTTCCAATTTTGCTATAACTAAATTTCATTAACACATTACAAAATGTGAACATTTTCCTTCCATCTGCTATATGACTTTTAAAAGCCATTTACTTTGATTTAGCAAATCTGGAAACAGCTGGCAAAAATGTATTTTTATTAAGTTACTCAGATTCATATTTACAAGATATGTGACTTTTGTAGTCTTTCTTAAGGTCTGTAATTGGTTTCTATTTCTCAACTGTACAATTTCTTTCTAAATGCTAATCAACCAGGTGGTCAGATGTTTAGTTATCATTCTGCACATTAACCAGTTTAATGTGTCTCAGTTTAAATGTCTAGAGCTGATGATTCAGATGATGTGCTTAAAAACTAGAGGAATGGTTACTTAGTTTTCAGCCATTACCTTCTTTTTCTTTTAATTCTGAAGTTGATTGTGACGATTAAGTAACCTAAAAAGGAATGTGAAAAATAGGTTCCCTATATGTGCCCTATACAGGCATTGCGTGCCTGTATACAAAAATGTTGATATTTTGCAGGCTCTGATCTATCATTGAGGTAAAAGACTGGGGAATAGAGATTGATTTATGCCCCTCTCATTAGCTCTTTCTGCTTAGTTTTGGATGTGAGACCCTATATACGCTACCCTCATTCACCCATAACTTGCTCCAATTCTACAACAGAAGACATTCTGCAGCCAGCAAAAACCGCCAGTTCATTTCTACAGTGTCAAGTCCAGGATTCTGATCTTTCAGAGCTGCAGAAGACAAGTCCATGTGTGTGAATCTATTAACACAGAAAAATGATGCTTTTGAGATGTTTTCTTTGATCTGCTACATCGGCTTAGGACTGCATCCTGCCAGTAGACTTTAATTTTTAAAGATGGGCTAACCTAGCCAGGGCAAAATGTGACGGTGTAAAAGCAGACTGCTGAGAGAATAATTCTTTAAAAATCAAACCCAAAAACTTTCATATCACTTGCCCACCAAGCTGCATACATCTGTAGTAAAACAGAATCACTGGGATGCTTTGTATCAAGCCATACTCAATGGGGCTTTTCAGCTTCATGAAGATATTTCAAGTTGTCAGTTTGAGAATGTGTAATAAGGAGTAGATGTCCACAGACCAGTGTCAGGATCTGAGATACCAAAGGTAAGGCTTGAGTCACCATCACTAGACAAATTTAATCCATACTTTGTTTAGATCATTCACATTTGTAAGTAAAAGCTCTATGTTTTATTTTTATTTTTCCATGACCTGACCCATAAAATACATTTCTGTCACCTTCTTAACAAGTCAAAAGTGATCAGAGTTTCAAGAGGCAGTTGAGTTCCAGGAAAAAAAAAAAATACTATAAGCATTATCATTTGAACAAGCATACATAAATCAGAAAGTTGTCATAATATTGTGGCAGTGGTGTATGCATCATCTTCATGCTCAATCTATTCCCTTAGTTTCTTTCATTACCTCCAGTAGATGCCATTGGCATGAGCAGAGTCAAAGGCTTCCAATGTATTTGGGAATCCAGACAGTACAGATAAATCTTCACTGACTTTCTGCTGATGAGGTTAGCTTCTTTGAAATGAGGGAAATATCTGTGTTCCAAAACAGCCTCTGAAAAATGTCACTAGACAATTTGGCGCAGAAGGTTGACTAATTTGAGTGATGTTTCCGAATAAAAGATTAAAATATTGAGTAATATCAGGCTCATGTGACATTTTGCAATATTTCTAAATAGTATACTGATAAACAAGTACAACTTTAGCCATTGGAAAAGTTCCACATAGACTCTAAAGGCTCCCTTTGCTCCACTGAACTTGCATCCACAGATTCTAATGGAGTTTTCAGATAGTAAGAATAAATTCTGTTGAGATAGTATTAGGGCTTTATGCAACCTATACAGTGATGCTCTACCATATCTGTGTTCAAATTACGCACACATGATGTGCATGTGCTACCAGAATAAGGCCTTAAGTCATTAAACAATAAGATTCAAACAGTTAACACAACTTACTAAACATTCATGGACAGATCTGTCAACTCATATCCTCATCTTTTTGTGTAAGTTCTGATACACTGAAATGTAGTGGTTAAATTTTCATTCATGCAAAGCTGTATGGTATAGATTTTTAGTAGGCTAAGTTATGAATACTACAGTTTTTATTGATACAATGAAATAGAATACATTTGTAACCAAAAGCTTCATGTAACATCTTGGCTATATTTGCTTACGTCAGTTATTTGTTGACTAAATATTGACTAATTCTTGAAAAAAGGTTATGTGCATTTCACTGTGCTATTGTAAGTAAACGTAGCTTACTCCTGAGGGGTGCAAGAGAAGCCACAGTGGCAGAGAATGTAAAACTGGCTTGCTAGTAGCAGTTTAAAAGCATAGTTTTAACTCTGTGTGTTTTGATACATGCAATCTAGATAACATGGAATATCTCTTAATAACAAAGCAGCACAGGAAAGAGATGACTATGTGATAGGATATATTTAGAATACTTTAGTGGTTGTACTTAATTACACTAATCATTTCATACTATCAGCTCTCAAGTTTATGCTGGCTTTACATACATGACAGAAGCCCAGATGAGGATAGCAGAAGAGCATATGAAACAAACCTCCTCATATTTCTTAAAACAGAAAATCTTTCCTGTTCAGGTTTCCAAATACAGGCACTGAGGAGAGCAGAGAGAGGGAAATAATCAGAGGCTGTCACACAACTCACAGCTTCTCATTCAGGCTCCACTCCCCTCCCCAAGCTTTTCTCACTCCCCTGAAAAAGCAGAAGTAGCAGGCAGAAGTGTGATCAGACACTACTCGTATCCACCCAGTGCAGACCAGCAATGTTGCTCCCTTTATAGCCCTTGCTCCAGTGTAAGGGGAGGAGTACCACTGAGGACAAAAGTGCCTCACCAATCTGAGATGTGCCCAAGTACATCTGTTAGAGCCTGAAGGTGCTCTTGAAACACAGTATACTTGGTGATAGTCCCAGTAAGTGAACCAAACATGGGATTATCTGAATAGGTAGTTCTTAAGGAATATCACACCTTCCTTCCCCCC
>JAAGAY010013707.1:2971-47343 GCA_011801015.1 Ardeotis arabs | reverse complement strand
TTCTTTTTAATATTTGAAAAACAGGAATGTTACTAGTACAGAGATTACTTGTAACCTTATCAAAAAAGATAAATAAATGAGCAAGAAAAAAACTCAAACCGCAAGTCCTAATGTCAATATTATTATAATGAAACACAATTGGATTTCCACTATTAAAAAAAAAGATGGTTCATACTTAACTGTATTATTTCTATAGCGCTAATCCATGGTTCATTCTTTATAATACTTTCCGTACTATTTTGTACTCTCTCCTTTTGGTCAAACATAATTTTGGTACCACTTGCTTACTTTCTAAGTTCTCCAGTGCATCTCAGTGGATTCTTTTTAAAAGTACTTGTGCTAAACTAATGAAAAGTACTATAAATAATAATATAAATATGAGCCTTATAAATTGCTGCTGCAGATGTTCAAACTATTTATAGTAGAAAAAATATGCAAATGATCAAGGAAAACTTGATTGGATAGATCAGTATCACCACTGAGGATACTAATTTTGTAAGGAACTCAATTGAACATGCACTGAATTATATTTTTATCTTAAGATCTTAGCATCACTAAAATAAGATTGATATTGATCCACTTCACAGTGGTCCGTGAATACGTTTCCTCTTCTTACCTGATGCCAAAGGTTAAGGAGGTGATATGTCTGACTGAGCTGCACCTTTGGAGGGCACTGTTTCCAGAACATGGAATATTTATTTATGGACAGTTTTACAGAATTCATAAACCCTCAAAATAATTAACACCAATTACATGCATTTATTTTTTATATTTACCAGCTTTTAAACACTCACAAACTTTTGAGACTGTTCTGCTATTTGTGTGGTGGTTTTGAAGACTTCCCTTTCACTCGTTTAAGCTTCATGTTACGATACTGAAAGACTTGCTCAGCACAAAACCAATCATTTAAAGAAAGGACTGGGATATGAATCATTTGTCAGCCCTGCAGAAACCCATCCATGTATGGAAGAAACAGCCTCAACTAACAGATAATCCAATCTCCCACCATTTCTGTAGGCTATTTTCTGTATTTGCTTTTAGTATTTTCTTCACTGTTAAAATTTCTTTCCAGCAACAAGCAACCAATGCCACAACTATCTTCTACTTCAGTGCTGCCAGGAATGCAATCTTTAAACACTGTCTCATTGCAAAGAGAGGAAATACAGCTCTTTCTCAATCAAAAAAATGTCCAAAATCTCACCTGACTCATTCAGAAAATAGAAATATTTTTAAGAAAATGTAGCTAAGAGTTCAACAGTCAATGAAAAAGGAAATCTGTCACCACTGAAAAGAAAAGCGCAAGTAGAGTCAGTCAGTCCATCACAGCTTAAAGGAACTGGTTAGTAAAATTACAAAGTTAAAGTACTGGATCTTTTCTTAAGTCAATGCCACATATTAGCTATCAATTTATAACAGAAGATGTAGTTAGAGTCAAATTTCAATCCAACCATGAAACTACACAGCAACTGAAACATGGGAAAAAAAATATTTGAAAATCATTGACATAAATATAATAGATAAAGGAAGTGGGTAAATTAGGAAATGAAAGGAAAAATAGTAAATTTTGATGGAAATATTTTACTGTCCCTGGAGTTACATAAATCCTAGTGTTTCAGTGGCAATATTTGTTTCCTAACGATGTGTGCCTGTGATATATTGCTAGATCCAGATCAATGAGTTGATATGCCAGATTCATTTAATGTGTGTGTCAGATTTACATTAAAGATAGATAGATTGCTAAGCAAAGTTCAGTCAGGCTCAATGCCAAAGGCAGAAGGTTTTAAATATAATACAAGCCTTATAAGGATTCGTAAAGGTAGCTTTCATAACTTTACTTGCCTTGTCAGAATCACAATAAGAAAAATCTGTATATAGGATTTGGACCTCATTAGGCAGGGTCCTTCCTTGGTCCTTTTAAAAAATTCGAAGGACTCATTAGTAAATACAGGCTGTGCAAGTAACTGTTATCCTCAGAAAATTTGTCTTTTCTATCTTGCCATTCAGAAATAACAGTGAATGAAAATATTAACATGTGGCTTTAAAAAGAACAAATGAAACCCACTGGAATTAATATTTTTTTTCCCCAAATAACTTAAAGACCATATTCTCCTTAGCTGATATCAGTTCAACCACAGTATTAATAAAAGTTCTGAGAGAATTGGCAGAGAACTTTATGTAAAGACTTTTCAACTTTTTCCAGAACCCCAAATAGACCAAGATTATTAATGGCCTGTCCAAATGATGGGGCCTCTTTCTTTCTTGAAGACAGCTTTGTTTGAAGATCAATACCCGCATTAGTTATGTAGTTATCTGAAAAGAGTTTCTATTTTTGTTAGGGATCAGAAGGATATTTTCTTGAAAAAAAAGCTCACTGTTTAAATGAATGCTTAACATAGTATTTTAACACAGAAACTTACACAAATTTGGAGACAGGGAGCATATCTATCATTCACAAAAGCTTCAGAAGAAAGTTTTCCCATGTTCAAGCTTGAATTTCTGTGTAGGTCTATAGGTGAGGAAAGTTGGAGCATATCCAAACATCAAACAACTCTGTAGTAAATCAGAGGAGCGGTCCATGTTCAAGTGCTGGACTGTCTGATTCAGGTATGGGACTGGAGTTTCAATTTCTTGCTTTGTGTGTTAACGTCCTAATCATGCACTCTTCTGAGTTGGCTTTTCAGGACCTCCAGAATGCCTTTACTATAAAAAAGACAATCAAGACATATCAGCTACTGTCCTAGGGATACCAGCAATATGCTCACAGAAGTCTGCAGTATCGCCAGCCAAGGCTGCTGCCTCCTGTGTAATAGAACAGCTCTTTAATGCCCTAAATAACTAACTTCAAATCAACATTGTGTAATCCCTGAAACTACATCAGACTATAACGGGGAATTTGTCATTATATGTTCAACAGCCCATTGAATGAGTTTGGGAAATAGTATACCCTACAGTATACTCAGTAATGTTGAGTGATTCCTGTCAAGTAAAACTCTCTTTCACATTGGCTGCTGGGTCCGGAAACAAGCAATAGAAAACATTTGAAAAAGTTCCAGAGGACTTAAGAATATTATTGAAGCAATAGCATGAATAAACATAATTTAATTAGAGTGTTTTACCTCTGGTTTAAGAGAGGAAAGCCATCCTAAAGCAAATTAAAAGGGCTTCAAATATGTTATTGTTGTGAAGTTCTGAGTGACTTTGGGTGAAGGTAACGGGATACGGACCCATTCACCTCTGGGTCATTATTTCAAATTTAACCAAGGTCAACGGCAACCAAAAGTTGTCAGTATCTTATAGCTTTGTGACCTGTGTGAAATAAGCCGAAGGTCTCCTTTGTATGGTTATTGGACAGTAACCCACATGGAAAAGGCACCCTCACCATTGATGTTGCTGTTATCAATACTAATAGCAATGAAGGGGCTGCATGGGCATGCAGACTGCACTCCCCTCTGAACTACAGAGGTGATCTTTCTAGGTCAAGACTGAAATATGCTGGGAAGCCAAGGCAGAGATACTTTTAGCAATAGTGCCTTTGCTGTACCTGGACAGATCTGTGAACAACTAGTTCAATTGCTATATGAGAATAAGATTTTCTTTTTTTTTTTTTTTTTAAAGAAGGAAAAAGAAAACTGAAAAAAAAAATGTAAAAAAAGAAAGAGAAAAGACATAATACTAATAGCTCGTGCTTTGTTTGGTTTAGTCTAAATGAATAATTTAAAAAAAATATTTCACAAAGCACATAGTGAACATTACAGTTTTAACAAAAATACTCTAGAACATAAAGCTCATCTAAATCTAGAGATGAATGTGTGTCTTGGGAAAATTTATCATCAAGGCATAAAAGACAGATTATTTCATTCAATATGTATACATAGTTGAAGTGTCAATGAAATATAATCCGTATGTATGTTGCAGGCATGAAATATGTTTTAAATTTATTGGAAAATAAAAACTCTACAGCTATTTATTAGTAATAAGTTAGTAATGAGTGGTTTTGTTTAATTCAAGTTATGAAGACACTGATCAAGGATAGCGATCTAAGATGCCAGAGACTGAAAATATCCTAAACCAATGCTGAGAACATTTTTGCCTAAAGCCTAATGCCCAATATGACTGGCCTAGGTACTGCTTGCTTTTTTTGTTTGTTTGTTTGTTTGTTTGTTTTGTTTAATTATTTATTCACTAGTTGAGATCATGATTCTGTTGCACAACTTTGTCAGATTTTTCTGAAGTCCAGAAGTAACAGTTCTCCCCAAAAAGCAAAGCGGTCATTTCACTCTTCCTCCCTCCAGCCACACATCCTGGGCTGTAATCACAAATTCTACTATGACTAATTAGGAAGCCTCCTCCTTATATCCACCCCCAGAGACTATCCCAAAAATAAATGTTCTGAATCCCAAATGACTGTAGGTGCCTTCTGAGGCAGGCATCAACTCACACATAACAGTTGCCTGATACTAAACACTGTCTGGCAACAGATAGCTCCATAGCCAACATGGGGTGCTGTTATGGTAAGTACTAAATTCAATGATCCATATATGATCATTGCAGAAGTAGAAAGATATTGTACATGCAGCAGCAGATTTCAGAGAGATAGCTAAGACAACCTTTGTAGGATAGAAATTACTTAATGCTGACAGTATGTCAAATGAGATGGAAAAAAACCAGTTAATATAATCTTAACAGAGAAAGCATTGAAAAATAAGCCTACTGAAAAAAAAGGTCTTGCTCTAGCTCTTCTTTTTAAGTGTATGAACATTTTAGCTGGCAGGCTGCAGGTTTGAAAAACTGATAGACTACAGGATTTTGGTTAAATTAGTTTTTAGATAAAGGTGTAAACCATTCTCAATCTTAAATGCAGCTTTCAAACATGAACACTTTTCTTTTTTCAAATAAACATTTTCCCTCTCAAATTAAAAACCATCATTAGAAACTAGAGGACAAAAGATAACTCCAGTTTCAAATATCTCCTAGTAAGTATGGCATACAGCAAGAAATAGGGCTGCACCAGTCCAATACAGAGATCCAGTATGGTATTTAATTTCTAATTTTCACCTAAATACAAAACATTTATTGCAAAAAGTGTCAAAAAATAAGTGATTGCTTTCTAATACAAAGTTTTTTATCCCTTAAAGTTTTATTTAAAAAATCTTTTTATTATTAGGACCTCCTTTCAGCTGATCTTTTTATTTGAATCCAGTTCCACTGATCCAATCATACAGTAAATGGTCACAGGGTTGGGTTTAGAGGCATCTGAATACATGAAATCCTATATGCAAAAGAAGATGCAAAATATCAACAATGAAAAAAAGGGAAACTTTGGGCTGTGGATTGTGTCTAATTATATGTCTGTGACAGACCAAAACATGATAAAACACTTGTATTGTTTAGGGGTTAAAAGTAGAGGGTACATAGTTTAACCGGGAAATGAAAAGTAAACAATTGATAGAAATAGAAATATTTCACTATAATGATAATAACCACATGGAATAATTTGCCACCAGGGTCAAAATGGCAAATGGTATCAATTAGATAAGAGAACAAGCCATTTTCTAAAGAGGAAACAAAACGGAGATAAAAGTGACTTTTAACCTTACTTTTCAGCTCAGCTTTTCAACTTTAAGAACTCCTTGTGTTCTATACAGTGCTACTCTACAGATCACTGATCATATCTTGCCAAAATGTGTATCATGGAAATAGTAAAGCTGAATTTCTTTTTTTTATAGAATATTTTGCAAATGTATCATATACAATAGAGAGAATTAAGGATTTTAATTATAAATCACCATAACAATGAGGGGCAGTTTAAGATTTTTCGCCCATTCATTTTCAGAATAAAAGGCTCACAATTTGATTTGTTCTTAAAATAAAAGATTCCAAAACATCCACTCTAATGAATGCATTTTAAAAATAAATTACTCCTTTTTATTTTATTAGTGCACACAGGTGTAACAAATGGAAATATCAAAATCAATTTCTACCTTTTAAACATCTCATTTCAACCCTTCAAAGTAAATGTTTGTTCAAACTTTCACAATTTCAGGAAAATTAAATTATTACTTTAATCAAAATTCCAATTCCTGAAAGTGGAAATTTCAATTATTTTGCCCAACTCAATATGGTGTTTTAACTAAGTATTCTTTGTTTGCCTTAAGAAGGAGAATAAACTCCAGGAGTTACCCTCTCTGCTTCTTTTGTTTCTTTGGGCCAGTTCAGGTTTACACTTGGGTAGTTTACATTCCTCTGTTCTTTTACATAGATACATCCATGCCAACAATTCTTCACTCTAGATGCATAAAAAGACAAGTCTCCCGGAAGCACCTTCTAATAATATATATTTATGCATAATAATATACGATACTAGCACATGCACTAGGAGCATATGCTATTCTAGAACATAATATAAAAATACTTAATCCATACATTGAAATTTTAATTTTGGCAATTTAGGAGTGAAGGGGCATGTGTCGTACTTCTTTATCCCTTTGTTATGGTGAACAAGCCATGTTTTTGTGTGGTTTGTCATTCTTAAGTAATTTGCATGTTGAACAAACTGGTCTCTGTTATTCTCTTTTCTTTCTATCCGTCCAGCCATCTGTACCAACAGATACCTGTACCAATAGAGATAAGAAGATACATATGTAGATAGATACATGGATAGATATGATGAATAAAGTCAGTTTTTAACTATCTAAATGGGTCATAGTACATAAATTCTACTGCAGCAGTTATCTACAGTGTTAGTCTCATCAGTAGAATGTTAAGCAGTGATCTATGGAGAGCTGGTTGGCTACAGTTGCCACTTCACATTACTCTGAGGTGTTCCTAATTAAGAAGAGATCTGTATACATGAAATAATTTCTTAATTATACTTTCTTTATATAAAATCTCACTTGTTCCACAGACAACTGTTGGGTAAGAGCAGGATGTGAGGCATTTATTTGGTGCTAAAACATAATCCACAAGATGTTAAAAAAATCTTTACCATTTGTAATTTCTTTCTTTCAACTGCCCTAAAATTTTTATATTTCTAGTATGGAACTCTGCTAATAAAAAGGTTTTTTTGCAACTTTTTGCCCGTCTTGCCATAATATCTTGTGCTTCATTCACCTTGCAATCCAATTGTACCTGCTGTCATTTTTCATTATTTGTTGGTAAAAGGAGCAATTCTAAACATTTAGGACACATAAGTCAATGCAGAAACTCAGCCACCTGGTTCTCAAATGCATTAGAAGAATATTTATTTTGTGAAATTTAATCTAATTCCCAGAAACTTCCAGGCAATGAGATTCAGTGGGATATTGTGCCAGAATGCTGCAAAATGTATAATAGGCACCAAGCTGTGTGGTGCAGTCAATACACTGCAGAGAAGAGCTGCCATCCAGAGGGACCTTGACAGCCTTGAGAGGTGGGCCTGTGCAAACCTCATGAAGTTCAGCCAGGCCAAGTGCAAGATCCTGCACATGGGTTGGGGCAACCCCAGGCACAAACACAGGCTGGGCAGAAAATGGATTGAGAGCAGCCATGAGGAGAGAGACTTGAGAGTGATGGTAGATGAGAAGCTCAACATAAGCCGGCAATGTGCACTTGCAGCCCAGAAAGCCAGCTGCATCCTGGGTTGCAGCAAAAGAAGCGTGACCAACAGGTAGAGGGAGGTGATTCTCCCCCTCTCCTCCACTCTTGTGAGACCCCACCTGGAGTACTGCATTCAGCTTTGGAGTCCCCAACATAAGAAGGACATGGACCTGTTAGACTGAGTCCAGAGGAACGCTACGAAGATGATCAGAGGGCTGGAGCACCTCTCCTGTGAGGACAGGCTGAGAGAGTCGGGGCTGTTCAGCCTGGAGAAGAGAAGGCTCCAAGAAGACCTCATAGTGATCTTGCAGTACCTAAAGGGAGCTTACAAGAAAGATGGGGAGAAACTCTTTAGCAGGGCCTGTTGTGAAAGGACGAGGGGTAATGGTTTTAAAATAGAGAAAAGTAGATTCAGACTGCATATAAGGAAAAAAATTTTTACAATGACAGTGGTGGAACAGTAGAACAGGTTGCCCGTAGAGCTGGTAGATGCCCAGTCCCTGGAAACATCCAAAGTCAGGTTGGATGGGGCTCTGATCTGATATAGTTGGAGATGTCCTTGTTCCTTGCAGGGGCGGTTGGACTAGATGACCTGTAGATGTCCCTTCCAACCCAAACTATTCTGTGATTCTATGATTCTATGACAGAGAAACTGATTCCTTGACATAATAGATCTTTTCCATCTCTAACCTCTATGAATCTGTGATCCTTAAAATTACTGCAGTTAATCCATTTCAGCATGGTATTAATTGCTTTTTCATGCACTCCCTGTTTTTCTCACGTGTGTGTGCTCTTTTGTATAAAAATAAAGCATCCCTTGTTTCAATGGTTTTATCTGAAACTATATAATGCTTAATATTCTGCTGTTCTGTTGTCCCATAAATTATTTTGCTCAGTATTCCACATCATAATCATCTTAATACTTCAATTTTTTATATTTCATTATTTTATCTTATCCCTGAACAACACTTGCTTATGTATGTTATACATGTGCAGCTACAAGTGAGGAAAGATAAAATACAAAAGCCTCAGAAAAAGAATAATTACTTTATTTTGAAATGTTACAGCAGCCTTGAATAAGGTAATGATTCATTCAGTGGTGGCCATAGCATACAAATGCATATGTTAAATATCCCTCTGTCATTAAAATTGACATGGTGGTAAATGAAAGAATTTCCTTCTTATTTATTTATTTATTTATATTTGGCTACAGGGTTAATGGAACGTCTGCTTAAAAACAAAGAACTCACTACTAATGTTTTTTTTTTCCTCATTTATCTTACATACTATCAACAAGAATCAGCTTTCCCTCTGAAAAAAATCCTAGCTGCTTATCACCCAGACGATATGCAAGAAAAAGTTCCGCATTTGTGGGCAAACTCTTATCTGTGGCGTGCATGAAATATTGAAATAGAAATGCATCAACATTAATGTCAGCAAGGAGAAGGGAAGCAGGACCTGCCACTTTGATTAAGAGATCACCTGACAGAACTCCTTCCTATGCACGGAGAACAAATATATAACTCTGGCAACCAGGTGGAGTTGCTGTTTTTTCAAGTCAAAATTATTAATTGCTTTGTAATCTTTGTTGCACCTCACTCTAGTTACCCTATAGCACATAAGACTGAAGGCCAGACTTTTTTTGTTTACATTTGCTCCATATCAAGTATATTAGACCTATTTCTTCTTAGACTGGAGATTATCTTTCTACAACTGTTTATGCCTCGCCTGTAATGAGCCTTTTTGTTAGTATATTATATGAGTGGTTTTAGGTAATGGACTTTCCAGAACCAGCAAGATCTTTTTTTTTTTTTTTTCTTGTTTTGTGAAATAACCTAGTGTATGCAAATGATAGATTTCTCCTATCAGAGTCAGGAACTGTACACGTATTTAAAAACTATGCAATATCACTATATTTAAGCTGTTATTCCAGTATCTCAATTTAATACACTTTACCAGCCACTCCATTCTGAATGTCGATCAATAGAATCACAAATGGGTAAGTGCCAGTAAAATGGCACCATCAGAAACTCATGGTCTTGTCCAGTGCCACAGGGACTTAGACAAAACACAGTACAAGCGTCTTTGTATCCAGTTGTTACACACCACTGAATATTCTATCCATCTTGCCATTTAGTTTGGTTCAAGATGGTCCTTGTTTTCAATAAAAGAGTTTCCTGAAAACCTAAAAAACTATTTTGTTCTCACTGCAATTTTTCAATTTTACTTCCCACTCCACTCCCTGAAATCACAGTAATAAAGAATAGAGAGGATCAAAAGACAATGGCAGTTGAGAGATTCAAATGTGGGACCAGCACTAGTTAGTACACATGCTATCAGGATCTTGTCTTATATAAGTATGTTCAGTTTCTGGAAAGGAGAGGAACAGACCATACATGATTTAACTGTCCCCCTCAGCAGTCATCAATCCTAGTCCTTTTCTAATGCATAGCCTTTACAAGGGATATGAAAACAGATTTTTACTCTCCCAATTCAAAATATAAGCAGATGGAAGTCAGACCCTATGACATTTGGGTACCCCACACTGAGTACCCTAACAGTGTTTTCGCTGCTCTGCACTTTAATAAAGCTCTGCAGGAAGCCTGCAAAGAAATGTCCTTAAGAACATGCAGACAATTATCATAAGTATAACTAAAAGCATTACACTGCTATTCTTAAAAGGTTCTGGGTAATCTAGTGTTGAAATTGCACTGCACAGAATACCTTTTTTGACATATAATTTCATGGAACGCTATGTTTCTCTCCTTTGACTTTCACTGCCCCATCAGATTACTTCCTCACCCATAATTTCTGAAATCTGTTTGGTAGCATATAATGGCTTGGGGAAAATGCATGTTGCTTTTTGTGTCTTTTCAGGCTATTAATGATTAGTAACCTTGTATTCAGAGTTAGTTCATTAAATATGTATGCCTTTTGGTAATCTGATGCCTAATATATATTACAAACATTGTGCACTAACAGCAATTATTTTCTCTCTAATGGGTTTTGTAATTGTAGTACTATGTTGGAGAAGCCTGTGAAGCCTGAAAATCTAAAAATATCAATAAAACAGACTCTACTGAATGATAGCTCAGTAATAAACACATGGAAAAGGTATTAGTTTGAAACATGATAGGATAAACTATGTAGGGAACAGAATTATTAAGATTCATCTTTATTTCAGTCTGATGAAGAACAAAGATATGAGGGGGAAAAGCATATCACAAACACTGCAAAGTATCGGGGCACTATAATATCATTGTTTAGTTCACATGTCCTCACTGCTCTAAACCTAGCTTACTTCAAACTTACTAAAGTTTTGTTGGTTGTTTTTTTCCCCCAGTGCCAATGATCCTTTTGAGAGTTATATAATCAAGGACTAGCAGAATATTCTTGGTGGAGAACTCAACAGATTTTCCACTTTCTGCAAATAAACTACACCATGAATATTTACCAAAACCATTTGAATAACAGGAAAATTAGTATTTCAAGTGTCTTTAATCTATTTGTCTTATGCTGCTAAGCTTGCAATAATAAGGGCAATACTATGTTACTAACTAAAAAATATAAAACCAAAACCAACTATAGACCTTTATTTATGGGACTTTTTCCTCTATATGAACTTGAATGAACTTTCATAGAATATGATGAGCTGTCAGCAAATATTTGACATATTTTAGAACTGATTTAGAAAATTTATCTGGACTATAGCTGGCAACAGCAAGTTGTGTTGTTTAGGTGCATACGGTGTTGCAGCTTGTCCTGATTGTAACCTGATTGAAGAATAGAACCATAGAATAGTTAGAGTTGGAAGGGACCTTCAAAGGTCATCTAGTCCAACCCCCCTTCAAGGAACAGGGACATCCCCAACTAGATCAGGTTGCTCAGAGCCTCATCCAACCCGGCCTTAAATGTTTCAAGGGATGGGGCATCCACCACCTTTCTGGGCAACCTGTTCCAGTGTTCTACAACTCTCATCGTAAAAATTT
Source organism: Ardeotis arabs (assembly GCA_011801015.1). Classification (NCBI taxonomy): domain Eukaryota; kingdom Metazoa; phylum Chordata; class Aves; order Otidiformes; family Otididae; genus Ardeotis; species Ardeotis arabs. The sequence goes on along the minus strand of JAAGAY010013707.1, from coordinate 35,779 downwards.
TTTTCCTAATATCCAATCTAAATCTACCTCCCTCTATTTTAAAACCATTACCCCTCATCCTATCAGAATAATTTTAAAAGGAGTGATGAGAGCATTCTTCTTTCAGTTACAAATGTTTTAAATACAGTTACATATGACATTGAGAAATATCACTGTCATAGAACAAGGTCTGTGAAATTTGAGGAGTGCTGACTCCAGAACTTCTGACTCGTTACAGGTGGTGAGGGACCATTCTGACTGAGCTTCCAAAAGATATTCTGGCGTCTAATATCTTGCATTTCTGTGATGCAAGAAAATCTTTAAGGTTGTTTTTAAGTTATGTTAATAAAAAGCTGGCCTTCACACACACAAAGGAACACAGAGGAACAAGGGCAGGTGGGGAGCCAAAATAGTACCCTACCCTGGCTAACCCCATGCCCGCCACAGGAGAGCCATCAGCCCATTAAAGGCTCCTCCATGCATACATGAAAGCTTCCAACTTATCAAAGGCTCCTCCACACACATGAAGGAGTAGAGAGGCACAACAGCAGATGAGGGAACCCAATAATCCAGCCAGAGACACAAGCCACCAACCTGTTCCCTCTTGGGCCTGTCTCAGGGGACCATTCAGTGCCATGGGCTGGAGCATCATAAGTTATCTGCAGCAGCTCTCTGAGCATCTTTTGGACAGAGGGATGTTACTGCCTACATCGGTATGAGAAACATTATAGGATGCATGGGAAAAATATTTTGGGATTTTGCAATGCTTATTTGGGGAAGTTTAGCAGATGAACCAAATATGGGGAAAGGGAAGTATCAAGGTGGTTTTGGAGGAACAGATGTGGTAAAATAGAGAGATAAGCAGATAAAAGAGGCAGAGTGCATGAAGACAGGTGGTTGGTAAGAACACTTGTCTGGGCATGTCCTGTACCTGATCAGTGCAGTTTGTCCTACTTTCCTATTAAACACTGCTCATAACTATTTTCCTGGGTGAGAGGACTTTATCTTCAGTGTGTCTGTGTGTTTGTGGTGGTCTGTACCAGCAACTGGATTGGCATGCAGCATCAGCAGGTCATATGTCCAGATGCCAGGAACTGGAGAGATAGAGTGTCTAAGTCCAGTTACTCTTCAGTAACTGGGATCTGCACTGTGTATACAATTATGTTTATGTTAACAGAACTTCACCTTGATCAGCCAGAGAAAGTAACAGGATGAGACCATTTGTGCTGTGTGTTTCTGCATGGGTTGATCTGCATGGCTGGCTCTATGTATAATACAGGTGCACCATATAGTTGTGTTTGTGGTGTGCCTCTCAGGAATACCTTCTCAGCCTCACTACAGGTTGGACCCAGTGTCATGGAGCTGCTGCAGCCTTGCCTCTCAGGTTGCTGGATTCAGCGATTCCCTAACAGATCTGAGCCCTCAAACTTTTTCAGATTTGAGTTTAGTTTTCTTAGAAGAACATGTAAGTTGTCAGAAAGGTTTATTCCCTTCAGCTTGCAAATGGTCATTAGTTCCTCTTCCCAACAAATTGCTGTTAAATTATTTGCTTGAACAAATAAGGAATACTGATGAATGTATTTTATATTATTTGGAAATTTGAAGGTAATTGTCTTACAAAATATGTAAGTATTTATATCAGCATTTGAGAGCTGTTCTTGTCCATCAAGAGAGACTCAGTGCAGTTAGAAAAGGTACAGAGAAAGGCAATTTAAGCAAATAAAGGAACAGAACAGCTACTTTTTAAGGAGAATCTGAACAGACTAGGGGTCTAATTTGAAAAGAAGAAGGCTAAGAAGGTATATTAGTAAGATTTAGAAAAACACAGGAAGGTAGTGGTTAAGATGAATATAGAACTGTTACTTGCCAAATCCAACAGGACTGGACATAGGAGGCTCTCACTGAAGCTAGCACAAGATAAATAGATTTTTAAAGTACTTGAAACATGAGGCAATACAATTCTGAAATTTATTGCTATAGTAATTCGTGGGTGAAGGCTGTATCAGCAGGTTCTAAAGTGGATTAGAAGAATTCGTAGATAGTAGGTCCATAGACAGATATTAAAGTGAATGCATAGGAACGTACCTTGTAACATCTCTAATTTAATGACTGTGGATAATAGAGTTTACAAGGGAAATGGACTGCAGTAGCCAGGCTTGTACACTGTTTTGAAATGGCATATCCCACTGACATTACAGGAAGCAGGACTAAATAGATGGTTACTCCAACTTCAAGAATGTTTCTTACATTCTTATTTTTATGTACTTCCATCAGGTTCAAGAGTTCATTTTCTTAAGTGTTACAGAGATGTATTCCATAAATTTGTGACTGAAGGTCCTCATTCTGCAGTTTTCTACATGAAGACGTACTTTTGCACACACAGTTCATCTAATTTCCACTATCACACCAGTGTAGTAAAAACAATAACAGATTTATGGCCTGAGAGTGTTAAAAGTTGCAGAAAGATAAAATGATAATTAAAGTACTAAGTTCCAAAAAGGAATTATAGTGACAGCTAATCAACTTAGCATTATCAGTATGAATAATATATCAGAACAGGAAATAATGGTTAGCAACACAATCTTAAAATATAACACTAAAAGCATTTTAGGCATTTGCTAGGAAGTGGCCAGGTACAGTCAATAGGCATTGTATTTTTAGAAGATTCTTTAAAGCCAGTCAGTAGAATCTTCTGATTCGGCCTCACTATTTAAAGAAAGCTCTTCTATGAGGTCAAATGGTTTGCGAGAATGCTGTTTCCTCAGAGTATGCAATAAAACATTTTAAAGTTCACCATTTCTATTGCAGAACACATCTCCTTCAGAAAAGTAAGAGTTTATAGTAAATGTGATATTGTTAGCAGATAAATTTGAAAGACTGGTCTTCCTTAACCTTGGACAAAATCATGACTTTGTTTAGAGAAAAAGACCTCCATCAATTTATGAAACTTACTAATTGGCAAAGATGTTTTTAAAAACTTATGGGGAAAAAACATCTTTTCCTTCATAGTTTGACTTTGCTCATCCCAGAATTTATTGCCTTTTTAGCTGAAAAGATGATTGATTATATTGTTCAGCTAACTGTAATAAGTGAGCTGTTTTCAGTCCAGGTATGAAGAAAAATAATAAATGTATCTGCTCTCCATTCCTAAAATAACACTAAAAAGACATATTGTGATATTATGTACCTGATGATTCAGTGCCTATGACTCCTATTTTGTCTGAAGATCACCCTCATGTTACCCATTTCTCTACAGAGCTCTCTTTTAAAGCAAATGACAACCAATGAGATAATTTAAAAATAAACACATCATTAACATTTCTAAAAATCATAAATTTAGAAAACAGTTGTATGGTGTGAGGTATTGGTATGTAAGGCATAATTGTCTTAGCTTTCAGCATGGGCAGCCCTTTAAGTAGCTGTAATCAGTATGTTTCTGATACTACTGCTGGAATATTTAAAGCAAAATCTTTGGAAGTCTCCTTGATATGGAATGTCTCTTCTTGGGTGCAAGGCAAGATTTGAAACTGTAAGGGTTACTTTTAATCAGTGCTGATTGCCAATTGTTCTCAATATTCAGAGACTCTAAAATTAAGTACATAGAATTTAAGTTGAATGCTCTAGAAATTCTCTCCTAACCTGAGAGGAGTCTGGAAAACTCAGGAGTCAACTGCCTGTTGTGTGGGCAGAATCTAAATTAAATATTTAAATCTATTGTCTGGGTCTGCAGGTGCAAAAATGGTGTGTAAAATCAGTAACTGTCCTAAAAGTCACTCTCAAAAAAATAGATGCCCTGTTTAAATAATCAGAACTAATAACTCTGTTACATCTGTAACTTCTGTGATTCCATGATTGCTGTAAAGATGTTTTGAATGCACCTATTTCTATGCAAATTCAGTGTGAATATGTCTGTTTATATGCAAATAAAACAGAATATGAAAATGTAACTTTTTAAAAAAATTATTCACTTTTTAAATATAGCCACTAAGATACACTGTAATATCTTTGTTCTTTTGAGGTAATTGCTGTAATTTCTTTGAAATTTTCCTTCCATCTTCTGTTGGGTGCTGGGTATATCTTAGATAATAACATCTGTTAACAAAAAATTAAGGATAGCATCAGAAGCTTGCAAGCAAAATTATTTGTGAAAACATTAAAAGTTGTGAAAAATATGGGGATAAGAACTTCAGAGGTAAAGGCAAAATTAACATTTCAAAGCAAGAAAATGTATACTTAAGATTCCCAAATTACATTAACCCTGTCTCCTTAAACATCCTGCTCATATACCTCTTTCGTCCTGTCTTCAAGATTTGTTATTCTTGAGTCTAGTATTCCTAAAGGAACCTTAAAAAGTCTAAAACTCATGCACCAAGTGTTCACTTTTATAGGTTAATGCTAAGAATGTGTCCCATAAACTATAGTCATGGCATGGTTTTCATACCTCAAAACTCTATCTGTACGTTGTGAATTGGGCTAGCATTTTACATTGCCCATAGCACATTATTCTTAAATAACACTGCCATCTCCGGTGCTCTTCAGGACTAGGTGGTGAAGCTGAATCTACCTTCAGGCTGACATTCCTTTAAAGGACATGCAGGAATGTGACTATGTTAACTCCATGCTTAAGTACTTAGTTGGACTGGAGAGCAAATCCTGTGTAAAGGAATTTTTTATCCTCCAAAACAAACCCTGCCAGAGCAGGACAACTCTGAAAAGCAGAAGGAGACGAGAAGGATGGGATTCTTTTCACTTCAGTCATCTAAAAGTAAGTTCTCTAAGTCTAGACACCTTCTATACTCAGTGAATCACCTCCAGAGATTAAACCATCCTATAGTTTTTAAAAGAGCTGTGGCTGATGGACTGAACCAGTGAATTTCTGCTCAAAGAGGCTCCAGCTCAGACCAGGGCCTTGTTCAGTCAAATTCTGAATATAGCCAAGGATGGAGTGTTTGGTAACATTCACAGTGAAAAATATTTTTTAGTGTCTGACTCGTCCTTGTGTCCATTGTCTTTCCTCCAAGCAGAATGCACCTCCAAGAGGGTCTGGCTCCATCTACACCCTCCCATTAGATAGCTGAACACAGTAGATATATTGCTGATATACAACAGAATCTTGGATTAAACATGTCTTTGAATAGATTTAATTATATATATATATATTTTAACAGTTATCATAACCTTCTCCTAGGGGGCTGACCTATCTCTGAAGCACACTCATAGCTTCTTTTGATGTGCAACCTATTATCTGTGTGAACCAGTACCTTGCTTTTGAGGTAGGATCTCTCATAAAACATGTACAGGCTTTAGCCTAATGGTTTATCAATTGTCTCTCATATCTTCAGGCAAAAAGAACATGCTTGCATGAAGATTTTGGATTGTACTGACTTAACGTTGCTAACCAATTGATCTCTTTCCTACAAACTGACCAATCTCCAGGTTGAAGTTGAAATAGAATGTAATTGTTTTGATTATAAAATCATAATGTACTAAAATACTGATTAAAATATATTCACCTTTTGGATGAAAAAAAAAAAGAAATAAAAAAGAAAAGCTTAACACAGCACCCTTTTAAAGAGAAAATAATGAATCTTTGAGAATTTTAGCCTCAACTAGATTCCTTATTAGATGAGAATTATGACTTCACCAATAACTTATTCACAAACTACCTATCTAATAATTCATCAGCAGGAACTAATGAACTCCCACACAGTGTACCATTTCATTTAGGCTAGAAAAATACACATTAAATTGAAAGTCATCCATACAGTCTATATTTAAAGCACAAGTGAAAACTTAAATACAGAGCTGCTATAATACATGAACTCAATAAATAAACTACTTATTTTAAATACTTGACTGATTATCATAAAGCAGGTTGAGAAACATCAAAAATATTTCTTTCTTCCAATATGCCATTTACTTTAATGTATTGTCTCAGTGTTATATCGATATAAAGATGTTTGAAAATGGTGCCTCTAATCTACATTTTTGATCTGTTTAAAGAGATGCTGGCTTCAGCAGAACATTAATGCAAATCTAATGTACCTGCTGGTATGATTAGCTGAATCAAATGATGGCATTTAAGTAACACCTAAATAATCTTAATTAGGATCTTCAGCTCATCTTAGCACTTGGAACTCTACAGATGGATAGTCTTAATTATCAGCCTTTTGATTAGGATAACAGCTCTAATCAAGATGATGTGGTTCTGATAGACAGCATATCAGTAAATTAATGACTGTTGTTAAGAGGAAAACATAAGTGAAAAACAAGAGCTGTCTGCTATCTGGAACATAGTAAAAGAATAAAGTCTACAGTATGTGAAGAAATTAATGTTTTGTGGGAAGAACATAAGTATTCACATTTGGTATGTGTGGAATTGAGCCAATAATAACGCCTACTCCCAGTTTTCCCCATTCTACTCCCCCACACTAAATATGGCTAAGAGTTCTCTCTTGCACAGTCACAAATCATGAGTAATGCAAATTAGCTTATAAACATTCCTTTTTGACACCTTGTGATTTTATGAAAGTCCAATGGACACAGGGCATTTGAACCAATGCCAGTGAAAAGGTTCCATATGTAGGTAAAAGTAACAAATGGCTTGTTAGTGGGTGCTGTTCATTTGAAATGGAAGCCATAAATTTAAAAGTATTGCTACATCACAAGAAACAAAAAAACATATATGAAAATGCAACACTTTCTTGCAGCCAAGTTACATGGTGTAACTTCCGCTTCTGAGATGTTTCATCATTCACTGCTGGAAAATTAATGTAAATGTTGGACTAATTAGGATACCATGGTAGAACATGGCAAAGCGTTTGTTATCCAATACCCATATACAGAAATTATGAGTTAAGTGTTTCCAAAAAATGATTTAATTAATCCTAATGAAGGCAACCGTATATTTTATTTATGTATCAGTAACTGGTTTTAAAAGTTATTTTGTATTAGCAAATGAAGGGCATTGAAATGTCAGCTCTTTTTGCATAGCCCAGATCATTATACTGAATCATTTCTCACTTCCTGATAAGGGTGAGATCCATGGGAAAAAAAAATTGTTTTCAACTTTGCATTAGTATCCTGGGTTTACATTCTGATGAACTCAGTTCCTTACTGAAATAAACCTCACCACTACAGTTTGGGGAAAGCAGAAAGCAAATAGCAAAATAACACCAGAAACGTGCCAAACCAAATGAAACCAACTGAACTCAAAGAAAGCGAGCATAATGAAGGTGGAAGATCGTATCTGCAGGTGAAAGACAAGTATGTTCTGAGGGAAGAAATAGGCAGGACAACAAGAATAACTGACTCCTTAAATAACAAACACTATAGCAATAGCTTATGTATACCAACTTATCAATATGTTCTTTGAATATTCAAAGAATTTTGTGGGATAAAAGGCTTATGAGTTTGCACTTTCATGTTTTATTTTGAGGGAACACTGGTAAATCTCTACGACTTCTACAAACATTTAGCATAGAAACCAAATGCTATACAGAGAATGACCTATCTTCTATAATCAAACTAACCCCTCATGCTATGACAGTTAACAAGCTTGTCTGATTACGACTGTTTAGAAGATCATATGACCTGAGAAATACTGAGTTTGAGCACATGAAGAGGGAACTTTTCAGAGGCAAGTGGCAGTCATAAATGCTTTTAAGAGATAAAAATAAAATAATTTTAAAATACTGACACTGGCATCAGATGGCAGAGAGTGTTAATAGTGACAGTTTTCCAGTGATGTAAGATTTCCACCTTAAATTCTTTCCACCTTACATTCTTTACATGTTCCAAAATCCCTTGTGAATTGTGTGTTTCACAAGGACAGGCTCCAGAATCAGACAATACTTAGAAGGTAAATACCTCAAAAATCCTTCATCTATCCTCTACCAGCCTAGTAAATTCTATACTTAGAAAGGTAATATATGTTGACTACAGTAAGCAGAAATATGTAGTTTATTAAATCAGCCATTAAATAGCATCTAAAATGTATTTATTTTACATGTCATACAATCTAACTATTTTAATTAATTGATATTTAATAAACACTTGCATAGTGCTTGCTGTAATGTCAGTTAAATGCCTATTTGTAAGTAAATAACCATTACCAATTTACATTTATAAGGTAGGGCCCTGATCCTGCAAGTGGAATCACACTGGTGGATTCTGGTACCACACTGTCCCCAGTAGGACATTGTGGAATACACAGCAGAGCTCAAAAAGGTCCAAAGGAAACAAAAAAAAAGTACTAGCACTGTTTTTGTTTGGGAGTTTTGTTTTGTTTGTTTTGCCTTGAGAACTACCATACACACCATTGCCTGGCATGCTGCATCCAAAATTCTGGGAACAAAAGCTGAAAACCTGCAGGCTGGATCCATAGGGAGCACAAGCTCTTTGCCTGCTGACATCTCTGTGCGTGTGCTGGTACACAGTAAGTGTGGCTCTGGTCCCAGATGTCACTTTCTGAGTACTGTGTGTGTTTACATCCACGTTTTAGTGGTTATGTTCACAAACAGCCCCTGGAGGCCTTTGCTGTCTCCTTAGAGGGATGCTCCATGTTCATCTTTGCTTCATGTACTTAAAGGAATTAAGTTTATAGTGTGTTTCTGATGATACAGAAATCTTTAAACTAAAACTATTCCACTAAAAGACATTGTTGTAGTTTAGCCCTGATCGGGACCAGACTACGCAGTCACTCTCTCACTCCCCTCACCCTCCAAGGGAATAGAGAGAGATAATATAAAAATAAAGGGTCAAGGTTTGAGATAAGAACAGGGAGAGATCTTTAAAGTTACCATTATGGGCAAAACAGACTCGACTTGGGGAAAACTACTCATTTATTACTAAAAAAAAAGCAGGATAATGAGAAAGAGAACAAGATAACTTCCTCCCACCCCTGGGCTTAACATTATCTCTACCACCTTCCCTGCCCCGAGCGGCACAGGGGAAAAGAGGGAATGGGGGTTACAGTCAGTTCATCATACGTCGCTTTATGCCACTGCTTCATCGTCGAGGGAAGAACTCCTCACATTCCTCCCCTGCTCCATCTTCGGGTCCCAACCATGGGCTACAGTCCTTCTTCAAAATGCTCTGGCGTGGGTAATTTCTCCCACGGGGTGCAGTCCCTCCAGAATGGCTGCCCCAGCAGGCCCTCCATGGGCCACAGCCTCCTTCAGGCATCTGCCTGCCCCAGCATGGGGTCCTCCAGGGGCTGCAGGTGGATCTCTGCTCCTCCGTGGGCCTCCATGGGCTGCAGGGGGACAACCTCCTTCACCACGGTCTTCGTCATGGGCTGCAGGGGAATCTCTGGCAGGAGCAACATTACTCCTCTCTCTCCTTTTCCTCTGACCTTGGCGTCTGCAGCCATTCCTCTCACATAAAATTCCTCACAACAGGCAGGCAGACGCCTCTCAGGTTCTCCTCACATCTCCTCTCCACTTCTTGCAGCTGGGCTGGGCTGAGTCAGGCCCAGACGGCCACCCAGAAGGAGGCCAGAGGGTGAGGGCCGCAAGGCCCACAAGGCTCGCACCTCCCCCTCTCTGCCCCTGCTCAGCTTCTTCACATCTTCTCTCCTTTTTTTTAACTGTTTTTCCCGTTCTTAAATACGTTATCACAGAGGCTTTATCAGGGAACATTCTGCTACCAATTGGCTTGGCCTTGGCCAGCAGCGGGTCCGCCCTAGGCCTGTTTGAGTCCACTGGACAAAGGGGAAACTTCTAGCAGCTTCTTACAGAAGCTGCAACCGTAGCCTCCCCCCGCCCTCCCCCACCCCCCCTTCATGAAATAAAACCAGAACAGACGTGAATCGGAGGAGGAGGGGAGAGGAAAGAAAAAGAAGAAGAAAAAAGGGCAGTGACATAACAAGACCCTGAATTTGATACTGAAATTGCTTATCATTTGCCATGGTACTAATTGGTCTCTATCTAAGACTTTTCCATTTAAAATTATATGCTTCCCTGCTGTAGGTTATGCCTATCAATTAATCATAACAATGACATTTCCAAATGAGAACTGGATCAGTGTCAGCACTGAGTAAAGCCTTAAAACCCACACTCTCCAAAAAAGCCTAAAATTGTTCAACATTTTAAGAGATACGTTTTCTGGGGTTTTTTTTAATTTTTGTCGGTTAGTTACACTGCTACTTACAAGTGTTGATGCTGATTCAAGAATTGTCTGATTCAAGATGTTTAAGTTAGAAAATTAAACCCATCAAATGTTAATGCCACACAAACCTAACAAGGATGTGGGAATTAACTGTTCTTAAAAGATATGGAAATAAATTTTTGATTGATTTTACTCTGGAAGACTACAGTATTTTCATTTATTTTCAGTTCAGGTTTCTAACATGGAATTGGATAATTAAGTATCAATTTAAGACATACTAAGTAGAGGAAATTAAATGTAGTTTAGCATGCAAAATGTGAAAATAGTCTTTAAATATATCTGGAACATAGTAAAGGTGCTTGACTTCTTAGATATGGACAGTCTGTGCTGACATGATACCTAAACAGTAGACAGATAATTTTATAATTAATTTAAAAATTTTATTTGTTATTGGGGCATTTGATAACATCTCTGTATAGACAGTAAGTATATTGTGACTATAATATTTCACAGGTTTGCCTATATACTTGGCAATCCAGTAGCTTCCACTAGATACTCTCAAACATGCTACATTTGAATTACACTTCACTGAATTTTTAAAATCTTTTGACCACAGGACTGTAAGCACAAAATAGATATCTGATGACATACAAAAATGTTATGATGGCTAAAACTCATCAAACTCATGTTGATCCACTGCTTACTTGACTCATATGTTTCTCTTTTTTTCTAGAAGGAAGGGACAAATGCTTGAAGTATGGCAATATGAAATATATTCTAGAGTTCAAATACACACCAGGCCTTTTTCTCCTTGTAGTTCTGGTGCGTCAGTAAGAAAGGCTTGGAGTGGTACTCAGCGTGACACATCTGCAATCACACATAGGCATCCAGCTTGACCCTCAATCATTCCACTCTTTTCCCATCTTGTCTTTCACATCAAGTAAGAAAAAAAGTTGTCTCTCCCGTTACCTTTTCAAGTTCTTCACACTCCATGTTGACTAAGATTGGCTAAGGCCAGACCTGAACTTTGCACATAAAATAATGAACCATTGTCCAAGCTGAAAAGATGTTCTATTGCTATAACTAAATAATGTGCTATATAATAACATGTTATGTAATAATAATAATAATAATAATAATAATAATAATAATAATTCTGAAATAGTAGACATGGGTATTACAATCAGTAACAAGCTTAGGCAGGACACTATGATGACCATTCTATCTTTAGACAACAATTGCAGTGTACAGCTGGCCAGAAGCAACAATTACATTTCAAGGGGGCAGGGGGGAATCTAGTATTTTCTTTTCTTTTTATTGAAATCAAGTCCTTAATTTTATTTTCTATGCATGTACATTATAAGGATATATATATAATATATATGCACTCATGCACAGATATATCCCACTTACCTATGTAACTATTTGATAAGATGCTCTACTACAGTTCACAAATAGCCAATTCGTCACACCTGGTCAAATAAATCCTTATCCAGTAATAATCATTAGTTTTCATTTCAATCTGGTATAATAGAAAACAAAATTGAAATGCCTGGTTTGCCCATGATGGAAAAAGTATTTGAATTTCATTCATCTAGGCTATTCCAAATTCACTTGAAAGGGGTGAAACAGCCAAAAAGCATTTGCAAAGGCAGTTTCACTGAAATTTAAGGTATTGTCTGTGAAATTGAGTTTGTTGACTTCATTGAATCAGTTTTTTTTCAATTAAAAATCAACAAACCAAACAAAAAACCTATGTTCTTAAAAAATTATAACTGTTGCAATATAGAGATTTTTGTACGTTTAAGAACTGAGCATCCATTAATAGTGTCTAATAATGAGTCAAACTGCTCATCTGAAGCTAATTATACAAAATCAACCGTTTTAATGTAGTTAGAATAATGAGGATGGACATAACCATTACTGACTTTCATCAGATTCCTTCTGTTTGTGAGCTACTGGCAATATTTTTATCATCAAAGTTCCAAATTAAGAAAATTGTTTGAAAAACTTTTCTAGAAAATAAATTGATATCTGTAGAAAAATATTATACTTTAAACCGGGATTTTTTCCTGTATCTTCTTATATTTTTTTTTTGTACAGGGTTTTATTTAATTACTCATTTTAAGATCAATTATATTTAACATTTCTCAGCTTCATCTTGACCCTTGAACTAGATTTTCAAATTTTTAGCTCATATAGATAAGTCTGATATTCCTTAATGCATACTTAAATTAGGAAAAAAAGGAAAAAAAATCTCATCATTTACTTACCATTTTAGCTTCAAAGTATATACTTCTTTAAAGTACTCAAAGTGTTCTTATTAATTTCAGGAAAAATTGATTCTGAACTGCAGATATTGGAAAATTAATCTTAGGCAAACAAGGCTTGACACTAATTGGTTACAAAGCCTATGATAACAAACTGTTAACAGAGTAGACTTAGAGTGTCAATCATCAACCAGTTGGTTCTATCAACAATTAAATGCTTATTTAAGTTGTAGAAGGTAATCTGAGGAGGGTTCAGGTTTATTTTGTTTGCTTGACTTTTTGGGGAGGGGAGAAGGGAAGGAAGGAAGGAGGAAGAGGGAACATATAGCAGGACATATTTGATGTAAAAAAAAGCCCATTTTAATAAAATTACAAAACCAAAAGTTTAATTCTAACATCGACTAAAAGTGTGAAAATACCACCAGATATAAAGCTACATGCTCAAAATCAAAGGATAAGTCATCCAGTGAGTGGGAAAAACAAGGCTGATTCCTTAAAAGTTACAAGTCACAAGACACATGACAGTGAACCAATCATCAGAAATTGTTACTACTTCTGGAGAATGCTGTTGCTATGAGGCAACATAGTTGTTCAATACAGAATCTACCTAGGAGGATGAAGAGATGGTTTTTAATTTCCTTTTGTCAGAGCCTAAACAGTGAGTTTGGCACTTTCTTAACACAAAGATCGTGTATAAAGACAAGCTACTATCTCATCCTTTCCAATAATTCCTCAGAACTGTAGCCAACACTGCACTTTGTTAGAAGAACTGTCTTGCTGGTGTGCTCTGGACATACTGGCCATGCCCCTGCTGAGTTAGTGCTCTTCAGAGGTTTATAGAAAATGGTGCCTGCTACCTCATGACCATTTGATTTAGATGAGAACCGAACACCAAACTGCAGTGAAGTCCTCTGTCTTCCACAATCTCTGTTCCTTTCTCTCTCTCCTCCTTTTTCTCTCTCCTTCTCTCTCTCTTTGCCCTTAGAGCTGGGTCAGGTTCTGAGGGAAATCTGATCTATTAACAGCTGAGTCCTCTGGTTTTATTATGCAAAATAGGAGATACCCATTACACAAGAATAAAACAATATGTTTCAGATAGAAAAGAAAAAAAAATCTGAAAATGTTTCAGATTTTTGTCTGAGAGCAAAGGCTGCAGCTCTGGCTGGGGAGGTCTGCACCATCTACTCCAGCAGTGGCTGATGCTTCTGTGCAGACAGAGCTGCTGCAGGGAGAGGCTGCAGTGCAGATCTCAGACTAAAGAAAGTGTATAGACCTTTCTCCTGGGGCAGGGACAGGTGGCAGCCCTGCCTGCAGATGGTGTGCCCAGGTGAAGAAGCTCCTGCTGCAGGTGGCAGAGCTGCAGGAGGTGCTGAGGAGGCTGTATAGCATCAGGGAGGCTGAGAAGGAGTTGGATAGCTGGTTCCAAGCACAGTCTGCAATGAAAACACAGCCCATGGCCAAATAGCCAAAAACTTTGCCACTGGCACACACACAGAAGGGAGGGGGTCCAGTGATGCAGGAGAATGGAAGATTTCAATGGCAAGGACCAGCAGGAGGAAGAGACTTCCCCCGAAGCCTGAAGTGCCTTTGGAGAACTGCTTCACTACTCTGCAGGCTGAAGAGGAAGGACTCGGTACATCAGGAGAGATGCTGGAGCATCAGGCAGCCTGACCAGTGCAACTAAGAAAAGACAATGGATGATAGTATTAGGTGACTCTCTTCTGAGAGGTACGGAGGCACCCATTTGCTGATCTGATGCACTCTCTAGAGTGCTGCTTACCGGGGCCTCGGGGATGTCAGCAAGAGACTACCAAGTCTTGTACTGTCCACTGACTAATATCCGCTACTGTTGTTTCATGTGGGCACCCGTAATACAGCCAGGAGCAGTCTGATGAGTATCAAGAAGGATTACAGAGCCCTGGGAGCAGCGGTAAAGGACTCTGGAGCACAGGCAGTTTTTTCATCAATCCTCCCAGTCAATGGGAAAGTGTTTGAAACTGTCAGCTGAATCCAGCAAATTGATAAATGGCTACAGGACTGATGCCACAGCCAGGGATTTGGCTCCTTTGACCTTGAGACTCACTTTGAGAAACCTGGTCTACTGGGGGCTGATAGAGTTCATCTGTCAGAGAAGGGAAAGAGCATCTTTGGTCATAGGCTGGTGAAGAGGGCTTTAAATTAAAGTTCCCAAGGGAGGGGAACCTCAATCCATCCCACTACTATCAGTTTGATGCCAGTGCCAGCAACAGATGCTCAGAGCCTGGAGAAGGATCACAGGTCAGCAGGAGAGCACCTGAAGAGCAGCACAAAGGAATTCCAGCCACTCCAGCCAGCAAGTCAGCTTCATCATGGGCCGAACTTAAATGTCTCTATGCAAATGCACATAGCTTGGGGAATAAACAATAGGAGTTAAAGACTGTTGTGGTTGAGCCCTAGTCACCACACAATTTCTTGCTCCCCCTCACCCTCCCCCATGGGATGGGGGAGAAAGTTGGGAAGAAAGGAAAACTTGTGGGTTAAGATGAAGACAGTTTACTAGAATAGCAAAGGAAAACTACTATAATAACAGAATATAAGGATACTAAGATACACAAAATGAACAATGCACAATTTCTCACCACCTGATGTCCCAATGACCGATACAGCCCATCCTGAGCAGCGATCATGGAAATGAAACCGAGCAGCAAGAAAAGGAGTGAAAATGAGCCAGCAAGGTAGAGAGAGCGATGCCAGTGAGCCAGAGAGAGATAGATGAAATGCCCCCCACCATGGGCAACCCTCACTTATATACTGAGCATGACATTTATGGCATGGAATACTCTCTTTGGACAGTTTGAATCAATTATTCTGTCTGTCTTTCTCACAGCTTCCTGCATCTGCACATTAGCAAGACTTGGAAAACCGGACAGTGTCCTTGGTCTCATTAGCAACAACTTATAGAATCATAGAATGGTTAGAGTTGGAAGGGACCTTCAAAGGTCATCTAGTCCAACCCCTCTGCAAGGAGCAGGGACATCCCTGACTAGATCAGGTTGCTCAGAGCCTCATCCAACCTGACCTTGAATGTTTCCAGGGATGGGGCATCCACCACCTCTCAGGGCAATCTGTTCCAGTGTTCTACAACTCTCATTGTGAAAAATTTTTTCCTAATATCCAATCTAAATCTACCCCCCTCTATTTTAAAACCATTGCCCCTCGTCCTGTCACAACAGGCCCTACTGAACAGCCTCTCCCTGTCTTTCTTGTAGGCCCCCTTGAGGTACTGGAAGACTGCTATCAGGTCTCCCCGGAGCCTCCTCTTCTCCAGGCTGAACAGCCCCAACTCTCTCAGCCTTTCTTCATAGGAGAGGTGCTCCATCCCTCTTATCATCTTTGTGGCCCTCCTCTGGACCTTCTCCAGCTGGTCCCTGTCCTTCTTATGTTGGGGACTCCAGAACTGGACACAGTACTCCAGGTGGGGTCTCACCAGGGCATATATCACCAGTGTGTTTATCAACATTCTTGACATATGAAATCCAAAACACACTGGCTACTGAGAAGAAAACTAATTCCATCTCTGCCAAAATCAGGACTAAGATGTACACATGCCTTCAGGGTTATGATCTTATTGGCATAGTGGAGACATGGTGGGATGGCTCCTACGACTGGAGTGTTGGAATGGAGGCATACAGGCTTTTTAGGAAGGATGGGCAAGGGACACAAGGAGTGGGTGTTGCCCTCTATGTCAATGAATAGCTGGAATGCATGGAATTCCACCTGGGGATGCTTGAGGAGCCATGAGGAAGTCAGCGGGTCTGCATGGATGAACAAGAAGCTCCTGAACCAACTGAAAAACAAAAATGAGGCCTACAGAGGGTGGAAGCAAGGACAGGTAGCCTGGGAGAAATACAGAGAAATTGTCCAAGCAGCCAGGGATTAGGTTAGGAAGGCCAAAGCTGTGACAGAATTAAATCTGGCCAGGGACATGAAAGGCAAGAAGAAAAGCTTTTACAGGTGCATCAGGGATAACAGGAAGACTAGGGAAAATGTGGATCCTCTCCGGAAGAAAGGGGAGACCTGGTTACTCAAGACATGGAGAAGGCTGAGGTACTCAATGACTTTTTTGCCTCAGTCTTCACTGGCGAAGGCTCTAGTCACATTACCCAAGTCACAGATGGCAATGGCAGGGACTGGCAGAATGAAGAACCACCTACTGTTGGAGAAGAGCAGGTTCAAGACTGTTTAAGGAACCAAAAGGTGCCCAAGTCCATGGGACCTGAGGAGATTCATTGACAGGTCCTGAGGGAACTGGTGGATGAAGTTGCTGAGCCACTGTCCATCATATTTGAGAAGTTGTGGCAGTCCAGTGAGGTTCCCAATGACTGGAAAAGGGGAAACATAACCCCCATTTTTAAAAAAGGAAATAATGATAATGGATAATGAAGACCTGGGGAACTACAAGCCAGTCAGTCTACCCTCTGCCTGGCAAGATCGTGGACCATATTCTCCTCGAAACTATGCTGAAGCACATGGAAAACTGAGGAGACAACATGGCTTTACTAAGGGCAAATTGTACCTGACAAATTTGGTGGCCTTCTACAATGGGACTGTAGCATTGGTGGATAAGGGAAGAGCAACAGATGTAATCTATCTGGACTTGTGCAAAGCATTTGACACTATCCTGCACGACATCCTTGTCTCTAAACTGAAGATACATGGATTTGACAGATGGATTGCTCAAAATTGGCTGGATGGTCACACTCAAAGAGTTGCAGTCAATGGCTCAATGTCCAAGTGGAGATCAGTGACTAGCAGCATTCCTTAGGGGCCGCTATTAGGACTGGCTCTGTTTAACGTCTTTGTCGGCAGCATGGAGAGTAGTATTGAGGGCACCCTCAGCAAGTATACTGACAACACCAAGCTGTGTAGTGCGGTCAATGTGCTAGAGGGAAGGGATGCCTCCAGAGGGACCTTGACAAGCTGGAGAGGTGAGCCTATGCAAACCTCATGAAGTTCAACCAGGCCAAGTGCAAGGTCCTGCACATGGGTTGGGGCAAACCCATGCACAAATACAGGCTGGGTGGAGAATGGGTTAAGAACAGCCCTCAAGAAAAGGACTTTGGTGTGTTGGTTGATGAGAAGCTCAACATGAGCCGGCAATGCCAGCAATGCCGAAAAGCCAACAGCATCATGGGCTGCATCAAAAGAAGTGTGGCCAGCAGCGTGAGGGAGGTGAATCTCCCCTCTATTCTGCTTTCATGAGACCCCACCTGGAGTATCACGTCCAGCTCTGGAGCACCACGTCCAGCTCTGGAGCCCCCAGCATAAGAAGGACGTGGACATGCTGGAGTGAGTCCACAGGAAGACCACAAAGATGATCAGAGGGGTGAAGCACCTGTCCTGTGAGGACAGACTGTGAGAGTTGGAGCTGTTCATCCTGGAGAAGAGAAGGCTCCAAGGAGACCTTATTGCAGCCTTTCAATACTTATAGGGGGCTTATAAGCAAGAAGGGGAAAAACTTTTTAGTAGGGCCTGTTGCAACAGGATGAGAGGTAATGATTTTAAACTGAAAGAGGGTATATTTAGATTAGACATGAGGAAGACATTTTTTACAGTGAGAGTGATGAAACACTGGAATAAGTTGCCCGCAGAGGTGGTAGATGCCTGTTCTGGTTTTAGTTTGGGGGAGGGGGGTTGGGGATGGGGCGCTACAGTGGCAGCTTCTGTAAGAAGCTGTTAGAAGTTGTTTCCCCTTTGTCTGGTGGACTTGGCCGGGCCTAGGGCTGCCAATCACTGCTGGACATGGTCAAGCCAATTGGTAGCAGAATGTTCCCTAATAACACCTCTGCGATAACGTATTTAAGAAGGGGAAAAACAGGAAAAAAAAAAGACAAAGAAGTTGTGAAGACGCTGAGCAGGGGTAGAGAGGGGGAGGCGCGAGTTTTGTGGGCCTTGCGGCTCTCACCCACTGGCCTCCTGCTGGCTGGCCATCTGGATGCGACTCAGCCCAGCCCGGCTGCAAGAAGTGGAGATGAGATGTGAGAAGAACCTGAGAGGCATCTGCCTGAGCTGATTGGGAAGAATTTATTGTCAGAGGAACGGCTGCAGACACCAAGGTCAGTGAAGAAGGAGAGAGAGGAGTAATGCTCCTCCTGACAAGATTTCCCTGGAGCTGTTCCCCTGCAGCCCGTGCAGGACACCATGCTGTAGCAAGTGGATGCCTGAAGGAGGCTGTGGCCCATGCAGGGCCTGCTGGGGCAGCTGTTCTGGAGGGACTGCACCCTGTGGAAAAACGACCCACGTTGGAGCAGTTCGTGAAGGACTATAGTCTGTGGGTGGGACCCCACGATGGAGCAGAGGAGGAATGTGAGTTCTTCCCCCAGTGAGAAAGGAGAGGCATAAAGCAACAAGTGATGAACTGACCGTAACCCCTATTCCCTCTTTCCCCCTGTGCTGCTTGTGGGGGGAAGGTGAAGATAATATTAAGCCTGGGAAGAGGGAGGGGTGGGAGGAAGTTATCTTGTTCTCTTTCTCATTATCCTGTTTGGTTTTTAATAACAAACAAATAGTTTTTCCCAAGTCATGTCTGTTTTGCCCATAACAGTAACCTTAAGGATCTCTCCTTATCTCAACCCTCGAGCCTTTTTTTTTTCTTATATTATCTCTCTCTATTCCCTTGGAGGGTGGGGGGAGTGAGAGAGAGACTGCGTAGTCTGGTCCCGATCCGGACTAAACTATGACAATGCCCCATCCCTGTAAACATTCAAGGCCAAGCTGGACAGGGCTCTGAGCAGTCTGATCTAGTTGGAGATGTCCCTGCTTCTTGCAAGGGAGTTGGACTAGATGACCTTTAAAGGTGCCTTCACCCAAACGGTTCTAGCATTCTAGGATTCTAGCATTCTAGGATTCTAGGATTTTGACAACAAATTTCCTAAAGTAAAGCTCAACAATGTCTTCATAACCTTACGAAAAGTCTATCTTTGAAACTAACTTGTGAATTTGAGCTTTCATCTTGGGTAGAAATGCCTCCTGTATACATAGAACAAAAAGTGGTGTGGGTAAATCACAGCACTTAAAATCATGGGGTTTAGAGTCAGTTTTACTCACTCGGGTGGGAATTTACACCAGATCAGAGCACATATATTTTGAATACATATTGTGAATTAATGTGCATTCATAGTACAAGTTTATAATGTGTATTCATATTAAAGGCATTGTGAATAAATAATTTATGGACCTGCTTTCAGCACGAACTCCTGTGTAACTTCTGAAAGTAGATGGAATCATACTGGGAGTACAGTATGAGTGAGATTTCACTCTTTGCTTTATTTGGTTTTAGGTACTGGTGAAAAACTCTGGTGAAATACGTATTTTTTTAGTAAATGAATAACATGTCAGTCTCTGGTTTTAGATACCTCAAAGCTGATTTTACCTTACCCAGACCATAAACCTAGTTGACATCTGTGCAAGCTACTTCAACTGTTGAATTATTTTTCCTTTGTGACTAATTAATTATTTATATACTGGGGACAAAATATTGGAGAAAATAGTATCAACACATTTAAAACTGAGCTATTAACATCAAGGTCAAGAATTATGTACTTTTAAAAAATATCAACTGCCATAGTAAATCCTAGGCAAAATAAAAGAAAACAAAACCTCTTAAATTGAGAGAGGCAGGCATTTTGCATTTGTGCAATTTCTAACTTTCCTGTTTAATTCTAATCTGATTATATGAGCATATCTGTATTCATGAAGTTGAGCAAGAAGAGGTATAAGCCAAAGCTAGAAATAATGTTTGTTTTTTTTATTTGTTTGTTTGTTGTTTGATTTTGTTATAAGGTGTGAGTAGAGCAATCTTAAATAGATAGAGACCACCACATTAATTTTCTGTTCAAATAAGGAAAAAAATTACCAATTCACTTTCTTGTATGTATTTTGTTTTCTGCTACATACAGTTTGAAATCCAGATATATCACTTAAAGATGGTCTGGAATGCCCATATTTTGGTATGGAAATTTAAAATACATGGATTATATCTTCTATAATCCATTACGCTGTGATTTGTGTTTAGAGAAAAAATATTTATAGAGAAGGACAAATAAACAAAAGATTAACCCTCAGATGAAAGATTTTTTTCAAATCCTCTGTCTTAAAGATAATGTAACAGGCAAATCTTATAGTATATAGAAAACTATGAATTTTCTTTTGATCCCAGGAAATTCCTTTTGTGATAGTTAAAATGTCACAATAATAGTGAGATCCCTTAGAACATCAGTGCTCTGACAAAATCTGTTGTTTTCAGTAGAAATTATTAGTTTAGTGTAGTGTTTTAAGATAGCAGTGAGATTTATTAATATCTTCTGTGTTATCATTTTCAAGCTTGTAAATAAATTGTACTTCTATTAAATACATGAATCTGCTTTGAAATCAGCTCTATATCAGACTGAAAGTTTTATTCAGTAAAAAGTTAAGTAAATTAGTGCAATTTATTTTGCCAAAATTATTCGTGGCACACAACCAAAATCTGAAATCCACTGTGCAATTAATTGGTATCCTCTTATGTCTATACTTGGTTGAAATACTCCTTTCTTGTTCAGTTTCTCCATATCAACAGCCATCTACCAAATCATATTACAGCTATTCCATGCAGACAGATGTTTTACATCTTTTACAGAAGAGACATATGCGTACACTGTAATAAAATCTGTAATACTAATGCTCAGTATCTATATTCTCTATTTGATTGTCTTGTCAAGTTGGCTTCCCCAAATAAAGAACATTAACCTCACAATGGAAAGAAAATGGCCAGGGAAAGAAATTGTAGTTCCCCAGAGGGAATGGAAGATCACTATTAAGGATAGTACAATTGCTTTGAACACAAGTAACTTCTTAGGAGTTCTTTGATACTCCCTGAAGTATGTCTCTAACCTTTCCCTTGTACTGTATTTTACCCAGTCAGTCAGACTACTGCTATTTTGTACACGACATGGGTGAAGAACACCTGGGTCAGGTATCCCTGCGAAAACAGTATATAATCAGGAATGCTGCTGTCAATTTGTGTTGGCATTTTGAAAAGAAATCTCACATGCTGTCTCTCTGCCTTGTAGATCTGGGCACCTCCAGCATCATATATCATTATTAGCATATTCCAAGCAGAAATATTATACTGTACTAATTCCATTTCTATCCAGCCCACAATTTGCAAAGTTGTTAGATGATATTAAGTGATATTGTCAGCCACTCACTGGATGTCAGAATTAAGTTATGTGAGAATTAAGCTTCTGTCCCAAAGAAGCCATTTCCTCAAGGAAATGAAGGAAAGAAGTAAAAGGAGGTAAAAATTATAACTCCAAAGATCAAAGACCTTTTGCCTTCTGATAAGCCTGGTAAAATGACTGAGTGATACTGCGAAGAGAAAGGATGAAGTGGTGAAAACTGGTGTGGGAGTTGTTTGAATGATACTCAGTCTGCTGAGGCAGCTTGACAAGTTCAACTTGTGACCTGATGAAATGTGTCTGATTTTACCTAAAGCAAATTACAGAGCACTCACACACTATTTTGCCAGGAGAATGTGTGTGGATGGTGGTAGCAACTTCAGTTGACGCTACAAGATCTTGACAAGGTTTTCTGTCTGTGACCAGTGGGGTGGGTGGTCACGGGAATGGATAGTGATGTCTCCTTGACCGCAGTCAGGATAAGGTCCTTTCTAGTTCTCCTTGATTAGTAGTGTTGATTTCCTGAAGGAATCTGCCAAAGCTTATACTGAAATTGAAAGAAATAAGTATTAAATGCACTCTCAAGTCTTTACACAATTTTTACGATTAAACTTATTTTCCAAGAGATTCTTCACTTCCTAGTTTCAATGGGAAATTTAAAATACTCACCCCTCCCCTCCTCCCCATCCGTACTTGCCACTTTTAACAGATATAAATCACATCCTTTTGTGAGGGTTATGTCTGTCTAAGTTTTTCTCTATAACAGCATATACAGTCTACCACATGCGCTGGACATCATTGTCCAACACTTAATGATCTAGATCAATTTTTGGATACCTTATCATGGATTATACAGGGCCTGTTGTACTACTTTTATTATAATTTTAAGTTACCACATGAGGTACCCATGGGGTAGCCTACAGCCATGTAGCCACAAAAGTTTAGCAATCACCATGAACTCAGCCTGATCTACTTCTGGAAAATTCCTTTGGAGAGTATCACTCCACTTCCTATTGCACATAGACCTATAAGCTCATATTTAGCTGCCAAAAATCCAGTCCAGAAGTTTTAGGGACATTCCCATATCCTATCCACTAGACTAAACTATCCATCATAGCTGTAGCTGACAGTTTAAAGAGAGATGTAGAAGCTACTGCAGTACAAAAAATAAATGAGAAAGGCTGTGGCCAAAGACAGTAGGAAGTTTAATAGGAACACTAATGTGGTACTGAAACACACCCTGAACAAGCTGTTCAGAATGTGAAATTTCTGTCTTTAAAATACTCAATAAATCTTATTTACAATAATATTATTTTCCAAAGTGTAAATTACTTGATAATTAATTTATTACAGAAAAGGCCTCTGTATTTGGGAAATTGCGCTATATATCCATACCAGCATTTTGCAGGTGCTGTACAGATGTTACCTGTTGCTCATGAAATGCAAATTTTAGGCTTAATCTATCATCAGGGAAAAGTTGGAAAGATAATATAATGTAAACCATCACAGTGTTTTACTATCTTACATTGTAAGACACTTCTGTACATCCAATTACTATTAAAATGGTAAATTTTTACCTGATAAGATAAGAAGGAATGCTTAATCTGAAGTATGATTTTTTTTTCTGTCACTTATTTAGCTTGGAATATCAACTAGATTCCTAGAATAGTTTCTTATTTTATCATAGAATCACAGAACAGTTTGGATTGGAAGGGACCTTAAAGATCATCTAGTTCCAACCCCCTGCCATGGGCAGATACACCTTCTACTAGACTAGGTTGCTCAAAGCCCCATTCAACCTACTTATGTTTTATTTTCTTTTCATGTTTTATTGATACAATTTTCTACAGACTACTTTTTTTCTGCCTTTCTAATAACCAAGTACACCTTAAAACATCTTATAGATTGGTAATTTAATGCAATTTCACAGTGTATCACAGAATCACAGAATGGTTGAGGTTGGAAGATACTTCTACAGACTACCTAGTCCAAACAAGTGGACTTAGCTACAGCAGATTGCTCAGGACTATGTCCAGATGGGTTTTAAATATCTCTAGGGAGGGAAACCCAACAATCTCCCTAGGAAACCTGTTCCAGTATTTGGACACCATCACAGTAAAAAAAAAAAGTGTTTCCTAATGATTAGAGGGAACCTCAGTTTCCTCAGTGCCCATTGCCTCTTGTACTGTCAGTGGGCACCCCTGAGAAGAGCCCGGCTCTGTGTTCTTTATTCCTCACATCTTGTATTGAAACATATTAATATGATATTTCCATGACCCATCCCTTCTCTAGGCTGAGCAGCCCCACCTCTCTCAGCCTTTCCTCATATGTGGGGCGCACCACAACCTTAACCATCTTTGTGACCCTTTGTTGAACTCTATATGTCTTTTGTACAGAGGAGCCCAGAACTAGACACAGTACTCCAGGTGTCGCCTCACTGCTGTTGAAGAGAGGGTAAGTATTACCTCTTTTGACTTGTTGGCAAAACTAATGCAGCCTAAGATGTTGTAGGTGTCCTTTAACTCAAGGGTACATTACTGGCTCATGGTTAACCTGACAAATAAGCAAATCTTACCAGTAAAACCAAGGCGAAGAAGATTTTAAGTACCTTGGTCTTTTCCATGCCTTTTGTCTCCAGGTCCACTGCCCCATTTAGGATCGTGCTCATGTTTTTCCCTATGCTCACTTTTGCTGCCAGTGTACCTGTAGATGCACTTCTTGCCATTTACATCCCTTGCCAGATTCAGCTACAAGTGGGCTTTGGCTTTCCCAGTATCATCTCTGCATGCTTATGTAGTGTCTAAATTCATCCCATGTCATCTGCCCTGCTTCAACTTCTTATATACTTCTTCTTTATATCTGAGCTTCATCAGGAGCTCCTTGTTTATCTGTTCAGGTTTCTTGATGCCTTTGCTTGGTTTCAAGCTCATTAAGATGGATCATTCCTGAGCTTGAATATCAATGAATTCTCTTGAACATCTCTTCTCTCCAGGGCCACATATAATGTGATTCTTCCAAGCAGACCCTAAATAGGCCAAAGTCTGCTTTTCTGAAGACCAGAACTGTGGTCCTGCTTTTAACCTTGCTCTCTCCTTGTAGGATCTTGAACATGACCATCACATAGTTACTGTAACCAAGACTGCTCTTGACCTTCATATCCCTGATCAGTTATTCCTTGCTTGTAAATATGAGGGCCAGAAGAGCACCTCTCCTAGTTGGCTCCTCAATCACCTGTGTTAAGAACTTGTCAACAGTGCACTCCAGAAACCTCCTGGATGCTTGCACCCTACTGTCTTTCCCCTCCTGCAGATATTGGGATGGCTGCAGTCCCTCACAAGGACACAGGCCTGCAAATGTGACGCTTCTTCTAATTGTCTGAAGAAGGTGTAATATACCTCAATGTGATCATAAACTTATAACAGTGTCACATATGTTAGTCACATATGTTAGTTATTAATCTTGATCTCAGCCAGCCAGTAACTCATCCCTAGGCAGAGTTCTGGGCGTTCCTGTTCCAACTTCTCCTCCTCAGGTTTCTGTGTCTTGCATAATTTTGTTTACATTCATTGAATGTCCTTGTGATTACACTTTATACGCTGATGTCTAAAACACATTAATTAAACATTTCTCCCCAGAAAAAAAACACATTTTCCTCTGATCTTATACATGAATTCAAACATCCTGTATATATCAATTCAATTTAAAAATACCATATTGCCTACAGATCATGAGCAAAGTCATCAATTAAATGAATTACATTAATTAAAAATATGACTCTAATACAAATCTCTGAATGAATTTTGAACTAAGATAATAAAACTCCTAATTCTTCTCAAGGTATGGTATTGTAGCTAAAATGTCTGGTTGTAAAAGCCAAAAACTAACAAAGATGTAATTACTAAATAAAACTCTTCCTATCCTTATTGTCTTTCATCTGCCCAATTACTTTTTCTGAACTTAATAGCTGTTTACAATTGTTGCTGGTTTTGTGTTTGTTTGTTTTTTGTTTTTTTTTTTTTTCCCTCCAACTACTTTGATAATAATCCAGGTGGAACAGCAGCATTTTCTTGCCCTTTATCAGTGATTTGTATTAATTTTGGCTTGCTTTCCATATATTGTAGTTTTCTAAGAGCTAGAAGTTACCTTACTGTTCTTCCTTTCCAGTTACATAAGCGTTTAACATCTCGTATAGCCATCCAAATCAATAAATGAAATGTCTCATATTCAGGTCCTGACAGCAACAATGCATTTAAAGGAAGTCAGCCTTTCCTAGGAGGCATTCATGATTAAAAATGCCTTGAATGTATCCAAAACATTTGTACCACTCTATACTTGGTTTTGAATGCCTAAGAGTGAAAAGCCCTGCTCCTAGCAGAGTTCCTTCTCCTGGATATCCAAATGGTATTTTTTCTCTCAGGACTCAGTGGTCTTGTGAATTTTTCCCTTCTTGGTAATGTAGAAGTATAACATTAAAAAGTTTTTTATCTGAGATAATATAAATAACCTGATGATATTTTTTTTTTCTGGAGGTACAGGACCTTGTAGCTTTAAATCTCTATTAGGTTTTATATTTCTTATGTAAGAAACTTTCTTTTAGAACAGGTCTATACTATAGACAATGGTAGCAATGCAGAGAAACAGTAGCTAAACTAACAACTGGTAGCAGTTTCTGAAAACAAAACAAAACACAACAAAAAATCAATGGAAGTTTACTTACTCTGCTTTTCACAACACTTTTTGAGGGGAGAGTGGATCTGACTAAGCTGAATCATGTCTGCTTGACTGGTTGCTGTATGCAGTATCAAAATATCTAGTCTTTGCAATAAGAAACTTACAAGGAGATAAGAAATGCAATGGATCAGTAGATAAGCACAGGAGAGATGCAACTTGCTAAAGATCACGCGGGTGGCTGTTGGCAAAACCCACAACAGAACTGAACTTTCCTGGCTTCCGGACTGCTGACCCATTAATTGAATGACAGTATTTTCCATTACATGTCACGTCCATTCTCCATCATACAAAATTACATACTTAATAAGTCTCTATAATATCTTTTAGGATTAAACTTCCTCTATTAGTATAAGTTTACATTACTACATTGCTGGGATTTAATGTGTTTTTAACTATAACTGCAGATGATCTGAACCATTCATCCAGTGGTCTGTTTCAGAAGTATTTTGGTGTAGTCAAAAAAGATTACTTTTTACTTGCTAAACCTTTTATTTTTTTAGGATAGAAAATGTTGTTGAACTGTAAAAAGTAAACTATGTATTTTATTACTTGTTATTGAATTTATTGCTAATGATGGTATGGATTTTGAATAAGTAATGATGCCTTATGTCCTACAAACTACTTCTGGAAACTGAAATAATAAATATCATAAATTGTGTATTAAAATAATAAACTGCACATTTGTAAGATATTCTCATTTATTTCCGTAAAAACTTATCTAAAAACAAGGGGCTGTTTGCCAAGGAGTCAATCAGGTAAGCCCATATGTTATTGATTCCTCTATTGCTCTGCATCATTTAAAAATAACATCAAAATCGAAAAGCATAAAACCTTGCACTTTAATGTGTTTTAAATCCATTTCCTTCATCTTGTACTGTCTGTGGCAAACAGGCGTGCAAAGTCTGCTTGGCTCATTGCATTTTTAAGGTCAGTGTTAGGTCCTCTTCTGTGATTCTGATGTAATTATTTATTCAAAACTCAGTCTTCTTCTGGTTTTAAGTAACAAGCTTATGCATTTATGATAGGTTTGTACAAGGAAAATCATATACAATTACATAGATATTAATTAAACAGAAAACTTACAAGTCAACTTGTCATAGCTATCGATTTGGCAGAGACCAAGAGAGCAATGTTGACCACAAAAGTGACATATACATCTTTTCAAACTCATGTGTATTATACTAAAGCAAACCCACAGGGCACACTAGTGGGGAAGATTTGGGATCTAACACAAGTTCTTCAGCTATGTGAAAGACAGGCCCATGTGTCTGCTGTCTCGTATTCCGGATTTTACCAGCCATTGCATCTGTGACAGACAGTCAATACTGAGCAGATAAGTTGCCTTCAGGTCCTTTCCTAGAAACATACGGGTAATTTGAAACTAGAGTTCTGAAAAGAATTTTTTAAACTCTGTAGATATGCCATAGAAAGCTACATGAGACCTACATCACAGCAACAGTAGTTTTCCTACTGACCAGGTAACCTTCTTAACCTGAACTCATAAAGACTTTACAGATCAAGCAAGAATCTATGAAAAGCAGAACAGTATATCGCTTCAGTTTTACAATTTTGCTTTAAATCAGAAGACATTTACAGCTCAAATGAGCTGAACTTTTCAGCTGTATCTTTCTTTGCCTTACTTCACAACACCTTTTAGCTGCAAATGACATGCAGTGATAACAATTCCAGATTCATTAGATCACTGAAAAACATGAAAACTTGATGCTTTATATTACAGGAAATCAGTTACCTTTTGCTTCTCACTTTGTCATCTGGCAGAAGTTTTATTAGTTACAGTAGCTTTTTTTTTTTTCTGTGGGTTTTGGGGTTTTTTGGTTTGTTTTTGTTTTGTTTTGTTTTGTGTTTTTTTTTATTAAATTGTTGCTTAGTTTTTAATATCTGGCTAGACTGCAGACTATTATGAGTTTTGAATTACGAAAGGATCTATCACTAGCTTTTATGAAAACTTAAAAATTGTTTGTGTTTCTATATGCTTTAAAATGTTAAATGTCTCAGAGCAGCTATGGTAATACTACATCAAATAATGCTACTTATAAGGAAGAAATGCAAAAGCTAGCAGATCCTAAAACAAATCCCTCAGTGACTCAAGTATTAGATCTGGAAGTGTAAAATGAATTTATATTCATTTTCCATTATGGAAGTTTTGCACAATGCAGAGATAGACATGTTAACAACTTTGCATCATTTACACCTGTCAGAATATCTTAGCTTTGAAATCAGGATTCAGTTTTAAATATTTGGGTTATGTTCTGACAGGATTTTCCAAAGGTAATAGAGTTAGTTGTCATAGGGAACTGTGAGACTCAAAGAGAAACCTTTTATAAGAGCTACAAGTCAGACTTCTAAACCATGTGTTTATTAAAAGTATTTGGACCCTGTATAATTTAAAAAAAAAATACAGATTTTTATTATTGCCTGTGACAGAAGCAGTTCTTTAAGCACAAATCTTAGATAAAAGCCTACTAAAGAAAGGTTTCTGTTCTCATTTATTATTTAGGAGAAAACTCTGATTAAGCAACAAGAAAGCTCTAGGTTTAAAATGCACATATAGATGTAAGTTATATCATTGATAATTCGGGGTGAAAGTGCAACAGAGTGGTTGAAAAATCATCACTGTCATATGTTTTACACTTTCAAGCCTTTTATTGACGTGACATTTTAAAAACGTAATCTATTTACAGCAAAGGTTTCTAGAATTGTGCTCTGTCTGTATGTGAATTTTGGATATTTTCCATTGTTTGCAAGTGTTCTCAGCTGAAAAAAATAAAAGAATTAAATTCTATCTGTTGACTATGAAAGTTGAGTGGAAATGTCCATATGAAGAAGACTTTATTTGCAGCAGGATACAGCATTCCCTCTGAAATGTCTTTTCAGTTTCTTTATCTAGCACAGTTCAATTACATGGAAAGATCTGAAGTTCAGTGCTAACTAATAGTACTAAATCTTGATCACGCATACTTGCAAAGGAGCAAAAAGAAACATCATTAGCAATGTTACTCAGCTTTTCTGTCATCAGTGACACCCAAACAACGTGGCAAAGGACAAAGAAATATGGGAACAGGTGAGTAAAAATTTTGTTGCTGAGACATTACTGTTAAAGCACAAACTGGAAATTCCGGCAAATCGATGTAGTAGACTTTTATAGGGTAGTCCCTTAACCCAGTTATTTCCAGTCATGAATAGCAACATAATAGATTGTGCTTCAGAGATGCACTTAGACGAAAAGATAAGCAGAGGTAGCCCTGAAGGGGCTATTCTAAGCTTATCTTGTAAGGCTTAGAATATTTCTGAAAAATATTCTCTGGCAACCCTTTCCATGCACTACTGTAACTGTTACTGGCTTTTTGTCATAGGCAACAGGTTTAAAGGATCATATTTAATTTATTGGGATTTGAGTATCTAAAATGCTAGAAGAGCTGTCCTAGGTCATACCAATAGTCCCTGTACCTGAGAATTATGTTTTTAAGAGTGGTCAGCAACAGTTCCTTAGTAAAGTGACAGGGTAAATGTACAAGGTTAATTTCCTTGCAAAATTCTTTCAGCTTGCAGAAAGTAGGTAGAAACATAGTTAGAGCTAGAGAACTACATTTCATTTCAGGTTTTGAATTAATTCCCTTTGGCTCTGTTTCCTGAAAGCAAATGTCTGATTGTTGACACTCCAGCATGAGTATTTAAAAGGTTTATTTCAAAGCTTGTACTTGGTTATACATGACGTTAATTATACTGTTGTGTATTTTCACTAACTTTGGTTATCCATTTATCCAATCAGGTGATACAAGCAATTCTGTCTGACTTCTTTTGACCAGTCACAAATATTATAAGCAACATACCCTTTAGATAATTAAATCAAATCTTTTAGGAATGTAAATGAATATTAGCTGAATGAATTTGCATAATGAATGCATTTAAGAAAGTTGTGATCGCTAGGCTGAAGCAAAAAAAAAAAAAAAACCACAGCCAAATTCATTGAATAAATTATTCATTGCTTTTTTTTCTCTTAATTATTCATTCAGCTCTGAATGTAACAAGTAACAAGCCTCATGTTCAGCAGTTTTATTTGTGCTAGAAAACCAATGAAACTCTTCTTTCACTTCCATGCAGG
This sequence comes from Ardeotis arabs, assembly GCA_011801015.1. Classification (NCBI taxonomy): domain Eukaryota; kingdom Metazoa; phylum Chordata; class Aves; order Otidiformes; family Otididae; genus Ardeotis; species Ardeotis arabs. The sequence goes on along the minus strand of JAAGAY010013707.1, from coordinate 5,369 downwards.
GTTGCCCTTGCAATTCATTGTTAAGCTGTTAATTTCACCTCTGGTAGTTTACTTATTTTATGAATAATTTTTCCCCTGGTAGACAGCCATTCATCCATTTTATTTAAACCTGTTCTCTGTGTTTCTAGGCGAGTTTTTAGTTCTGTTTCTGTATGGAAAACATAATACACAAAGGAGTCACTTGGCTATTTTCTGGGGAAGCCCAGATATTCTCGGTGAGAGATATGGTAAGCTTGTCCTTTTGACCGTAATTGTTTGATTTCCTCTATTTATATTACTAAGAAGACCCCTGAGAGTCTTATCGGAGTTTTGCTTTTAGAAGTTTTCTGCATATTTTGTTATGTGTCTTTGCAACATGATCTGTACTTGTTTTTCATATTTACTAAAGAATACTGTGATTAGGAAGAAAATAGAAGAAAAATCCCTTAATCTTTTTGTCGAGTCCAGATTCCACATCCACTACCCATTATTCCTTGGGAGCATTTCCTTTTATTGACAAATTTCCTCAAGTGTTTTCCTTTTTCTAATAACTGGTTATGGGATTATTGTATTAAAATGAGCAGCTAAGCAAAATACAGCCACTAAAACATTTCCAGAAATACTTCTATGTGATATTTGCTGTTATGATTGTCCTAGTTTTGGCTAGGGTGGAGTTAATTTTCCTCTCAGTAGCTGATATGTTTTGGACTTCATATGTGAAGAATGTTGATAAACACACTGATGTTGTTGCTGCTAAAGAGACAAAGGTCACTGTCTGGCTTCCCAGGTTTCGCTAATGTGCAGGTTCAGGAAGCTGGGAGTTATATAGCCAGAAGAGTTGACCCAAACTGGCCAAAGAGAGTGTTCGGTGCAATAAACATCACGCTCAGTACTTAAGTGGGGGGTAGGCTAGAGCTGGCTCTGTGGTTTTTTGTTCTCACTGTTTGGAGTTTTTCTAGGATTGTTTACAGGTTTTTTTCAGCAGATACAGGCTGTGTTGGTCATCAGGTCCTCAGGTGGTGAGAAATTGTGCATCATTTGGTTTTTTGTTTGTTTTGTTTTGTTTTTTTTAATTATTCTTTATGTATATATATACACACTTATATGTACATATATATGTATAAAATTATCTTTTCCTTTGCTATCTTAGTAAACTGTCTTTATCTCAAACCATAAGTTTTGTTTTCATGCTGATTCTCTCCCCCATCCCCTCGGGGGGGCGCGGTGTAAGAGTCGGTCAGAAAATCAGTATTGTCTCAACTTTGTCATTAAGGACTTCCAGGTGGACTATGGATTTGATGTGGCCTAAAAGTTAGGCTCACAACTTGACATGAGTTGCTGCGAGCAGCCTGCCTGAGACATGGTTGTTTTTCCCGGGAACAGAATGGAACTGTTATGGAGAAGGCCAACTCTGGCTTAACAACAAAATGCACAACATCCTTGAGATGGCGGACAGAGTGGCGCAGAGGTGCCACGGCTCATCCCTGTTGTCAAGAGATAACCATGCAGCTGCTGTCAAGGAGGATGAATCACAACTGCTGCCTCAAAAACAAAGGCGACAAAGTGCCCTTTAACTGAACTTTGCTAATTATAATGTACAAAAACCACACTTCTATCCTAAGGGCCAGGAACAGGCAGAGATCCTCAAAGTAAAGGAGGAGCAAGGTTTGCTATCTGGCGTAAAAGGTCGACCCCTAATAACAAGACCCCGAAGCACTCTCCCCACCAAGGATCGACATCGACATCGATCGTGAGGACCGGCGGGATGCTGCCTGGATTGGGACCATAGGGACGCCTTGGACTCGCGGTGGTAGCTATTATCCTTTTTTTTTTTTCCTATCTTTACTTTTCCTTTTCACTCCCTTTCACCTATCGCACGCCGCTTTACAGGCAAAATAATAAAGTTTGTGCTGTTTGATTGGTGTGTTCGCCATAATTTTGCACTTCGAGATCGCACTAAAAGAACCATCATGAGTCCTGAGTGGGCCGTGACAGGGGGTGATTGAGCAGTAGTGTGGTACTCGATTGCTGACTGTAGCTAAACCACAACAATGGTACATACCAGGATGCTTTAACTTATTTCAGCTTAGATCTAAAAATACATGATTTTACATATAGCTCCTGTCTTTTGGAATATTCTGCTTATTAATTATACTATGACAATATATATAAGGTCAGAGTTCGATTGCCATAAAGCACACCTGCATATGATGATAAAGTACTGTCTGTCCACAGAACTCTACAATTTAATTCATGTTACTGTATACTGTAAATTGTTAAGTCCTTCCATAACTCCTTTGTTGGCAACTGCAAGGACTGTATAAGTTTTAGAGGATTGCTAATAAACACTAGCTTGAGCTCTTACCAAGACACCTATGAAAATCTTAAACTGCAATATGTGCTCTATGAGCTTTCTATC
>JAAGAY010013706.1:4768-111237 GCA_011801015.1 Ardeotis arabs | reverse complement strand
GAGAGGTGGTGGATGCCCCATCCCTGGAAACATTCAAGGCCAGGCTGGATGAGGCTCTGAGCAACCTGATCTAGTGGGGGATGTCCCTGCTTCTTGCAGGGGTGTTGGACTAGATGACCTTTGAAGGTCCCTTTCAACCCTAACCATTCTATGATTCTATGATCCAGAAGGCGTCCAAGCTGTTGTACAGTCACGATGCATTTTTCCTTTGCCTATACCCTATAGTTAAGTGTTGTGTTCAGTGGGCTTTGAAACATCGAGGAATAGGCATGGGATATGGATTGGAAAGACTGCTGGATGTCTGGACATCACAGACAAATAGAACTCACTGAGCAAAGGTCGTGAAGGCTGAGGCACCCCTCCTGCTCCTGTCCCCCAAACAATCGCTATACATACACATTTCTGCTTTTAGAAACTGAAGGTGTCAAACCCTAGTGGGTAGTAATGCTCAAAAAGTGCTTGAATCTTGAAACCAGTTACCAATAATTTAAACAGATTCAAAGAATGCAGCTTGGGTAAGGACACAAATTGCCTGCACACTCCTCTCTAATCGTCACTATTATTTGGTAAAGGAAGATTGGCACAAGTAAATATGTGTTATTTTCTTCCACTCACAGCCAATTGAACCGCACACAGAATTGAAAGTATGGTATGCTGCCGATTATGCTAAATTTATGGAAGCTTCTGCAGTCTTCATTAAAGAAGAATCTGATGTCTGTCCTTTGCCTCCCGTAGCAGTAAGTACTCCTAATTCAAACCATCACCAGAGATAGTAAATTACAATTTACATGCATTTTCTGCTTATTTAACTCTGATAATGCTAGAGTAAACCATAGAGTAGTAGGCTAACACAAAGCCAAGAGCAATTTTAACCAAACAGATACTTGGAGAAAGGCTGCTTTTCCTCTCCTGTGTTTGTAATCCACCGGAGCCATTAGCTATAGCCAGAAGTAAATGGCACCAGTGGTATATGTTGGAAAGACTTAAGATTGGCATTAATTTGTAGACAACCAAACTGTCCAGCCTCAGGCTTCTTTTACCAGTTCCCCTTTGCTATGCTCTCACACTGATTATTTTAGTCTTTCCTGTGCAATAGCCCTTCTCTTCTAATCCAGATACCTTCACCTCTGTATGATAGTAGGAATCCTTAAACTGATAGGAGAAGTTTGTAAGTGTTGGAAGCATGACCATGAAGATTGATACCTAAGCTAGAAGGAAATGTTAAATGGGGACCATGATAGAACCAGGAATTCAGGGGTGCTCCAGGAAGGGAAGTAACCCCATTGTTGTATTTGCATATGAGGGCTTTAGAGTATACCCTAGAAAGCAGAGGTGGGAGGGCCACAGCTTGAGACCCAGAAAAAGTAGAGGAGGGCTCTGCCTTTAAATAGACAGAGTGGACATAGCCTCACCATGTTCTCCAGAGCAAGCTAGCACAAGAGCAAGGGAAAGGACAGTTTATGAGAAGCTGAGGTAAAATACAGAGACAGCTAAGGAAGTACATTGTTGTGTATTAATTGGAAGTACATTTCATCAATGACTGGGAGGTTTTTTTGTAATTGTTGTTCATGGGAATTTTAAAAATGTCAGTATTTAAGATGAATTCAACTTAATCCAGTAGAGCTCATATTTCCACAGAAAGAATACTTCCAGATAATGCCTTGCTTACAAAAAAAACTTTTATGTTTTAATGCCTCTAAGTCAGGATAGGCTCGAGATCCCCAAACCTAAGGTGTTTCTTACAGAGTCAAACTAATTAAGGAAGTCTCTCCTGGAGGCATTGACCATTACCATCTGGTAAAGCGTGGAGTTAGCCTAAAATATAAGGAAATCTTGTAGAGCTAAACTACATTTGTGTGCAGAAACTCACCCCATTTTTGTATGGTTGCAGTAGCAGATAAATTATGTCAGTCTAAGGATAAAGTACAACTTGCAACTGCTTTTATGAGTAATTCCATAAAAGGAACAAATGTAGAGACTTTGAAATTCAGTAAGCACAGGCAAACAAAGGTGAAGGACTCAGAACTGCTACAGTAAATGCCAGACGAAACCATGGAAATGAATATTTAGCCAACCATTTTTTTTCCTTCTAATTCATAGACTCCTAGAGAGAATCCATTTCCAGCTGAACAGCTGTGTGGTAGTATATTGAAGTAAATATCACTAAGGACAACGACAGGTCTTGGGAAAGCCCGGGAAAAGATGTAGGGTCAGTGAGAAGAGTATGACCTTTCCTTAGAACAGCTAATAAGACCTGTTTCTGTTCTCATTGCAGAAAGAGCCCCTAGATCCTTGGATATGCTCCAGCTGTAGAAACACTTTTGCAACTTTTGCTCTGCTAGAATCTCACCAGTGCATCCATAAAGACCGAGTCCTTACCACCAGGTTCAGACCACCAAATAAACTGGGACCTGTAAAAGCAAAAAGCAAACTCAAAGGGAAACTGAGAGGAACAGCATTAGGCAAAAGCATTGCCCAGTGCTACGGGACCATTTCCTGTTCCTCTCCCGCAAAGCTTAGCTGTGCCAGCTCAGGAAGCACTTGTGATGCTCCTGTGAGGTTTATACCTAAATGGAGAAATGGCCGGTCTTCACTGTTAAAGGGAAGAGAAGCAAAGCAGCCAGACGGTTACCCTTGCCGACTCTGTGGGAAGACATTTGATTCCGTTGAGAAGCTCACAGTTCACACGTACACGCACAAAGGGGAGCGCCCCTACAAGTGTTCACAGCACGGATGCACAAAAGCCTTCATTTCCAAATATAAACTGCTCAGGTACAGCTCTGAAGGCGCTCCTTTTCTGGTGGGTGTGTGGGGAACAAGGACATCTTTTTCCTCTTGAGTGTCCTGGTGACAGTTAATCCCTGAGTTCTAGTGATTCCTGTTTTGGTAGAATTGGAGAAAACTAATCTCTCAATTGCAGTGGCTGCTCAAAAAAGTTATGTTGAGCAATTTTAACCTACTCTATGCTTTATGATTAACACCTTCCCCTCAAAAAAAGTTAGGCTTTTAGTAATAATCTGAGAACTTGTGAAAATGTCTTCTTTCAAGAATGCCAGTGTTTTCAAGTCTTAAAGCTGCACTGTGTACTAGAGCAAATCTAAATGCAAATAACGTTTTTATTTTTTTTTGTCTTAGGCATTCAGCCACTCATTCTCCACAGAAATCTCACCAGTGTGGCTACTGTGAAAAGACCTTTCACAGGAAAGACCATCTAAAGAATCATCTTCAGACTCATGACCCTAACAAGATGGCCTTCAAGTGTGAAGAGTGTGGTAAGAAGTACAACACCAAGCTAGGCTATAAGAGACACCTGGCTCTTCATGCAGCCACCAGTGGGGACCTTACCTGTAGGGTTTGTGCCCAGGAGTTTGGCGGTACTGAAGTTTTGTTGGAACACCTCAAAAGCCATGCAGGGAAGCCAACCGGCAACACCAAGGAAAAGAAACATAAGTGTGACCACTGTGAACGTCATTTCTATACTCGTAAAGATGTGCGGCGTCACATGGTCGTTCACACAGGCTGCAAAGACTTTCTGTGCCAGTTTTGTGCCCAGAGGTTTGGGCGGAAGGATCACTTGACTCGCCATACTAGGAAGACTCATCCACAAGAACTGCTGAAGAGCAGGTTGCAGAATGGTGACTCAGTGGGGCTTCTTGACCAGCTTTTTCCATTTAGACTGAAGGAAGATGCCAGCGTACTGTCCCCTTTTCCTGAAAGGGCCCCTGTGCAGAATGGGATTTTGAGTAGTTCAGAATCAGAGGAATACAACTGTTCACATCTTCATTCCCAGCCAAGCTTACAAACTGCTGTTCCTCTTGAACCTTCTCCTCATTTGCAAAGGATGGGCTGTGTAGACAGCCTTCCAGCTGTCCATCCCACACCATGCTCAACAGCCGTTCCTTCCAACCTGAACCTTCATCAGCCTAATAAATACGACCTTAGCTCTACCTCATTTGCAGCGGGATCCCTCAAGAATCTTCCAATAAAAGTGGATGTTAAAGGTTACAATGTGCATCTTCTTGAGGACCTGCCACTACCAGAACCTCAGTCTCTCCACAAAATCAGTCTGGAAGAAGCTTCCTCAGGTCCTGTAGGAGATATTAACAAGTACCCAGTGCACAAGGAGACAGAGGCAGCAGCTGAAACTACGAGCCTGCCATTCATGGATCTCACTCATGTGATGAGTTTCTGGCAGCTCCCACCAGGTGACAACCAGAACACTACTGGGGACATCACAATGGCATTTGGTCCAGAGGAACCATCACACAGGCTGAATGGCCTCGGCCAACAGCAAGGTCTTCAGCTAGCAACTGGTGGTATGGCCATAAACCAGCTGCATCATCTTCCTCGCTCCTTTCCATCCACTACAAATTCTGTAACGTTGCCTCATTTTCACCATGCCTTCAAATAACTGTCACCGTGTTTGTTGGGTTTTTTTTTCCTTTTTTTTTTTTTTTAAGATTGTGCTTCTGATTTGAATTTGTTAGGATGGAGTGGTTTTGGTTTGGTTTTCAGAAAAACTGCCCCAACTGTTTTCAAAGCACATTATGAACATGGTAGTTAAATTCAGGATGTTAATAAACAAGAAGCTCTATTTTTTCATACTACTATTAGTTTTTTTTAGGATATGACAGTAGTAGGACTAACGTATTTCCCTCAACACCCTTGATGTGTTTGTTTCTTACCTTTCACGCAAACAACTAAATAAATATCTTCAGTGATAGCAAAGCATCATAACAGGCACAATAAAACTATGGCTGCTGCGGTAGGAGAAATAAGGCTAGGGGGAATGGGAAGAAAGGGGAAATCACAGAAAAATCATTTTAATGAACCAGAAATCACAGCAAATCTAGACACATGGCAAATGTAACAAACGATTTATCATCATCACATAGATTTCTGTTAAGCACTTAGTTACTGAAGTTTATGAATATTTAATTTAAATCAGAATCATTCCAAGAGTAAATCTTACCTCCTTGTTTCACTTTGTTTTAAATGAAGATGATCACTATTGTGATTACGTTTAACTAGATTTTGTTTTCTGAAGCGCACTTTGGCTGTGTGCACCTCCTGCATTTTTTTTTTCCCTAGGGCTGGAAGTAACTACCACTTCTGTATGACTCTGGAAGGACTGATGTCTTGTATATCTGCAGTTATCAGAAGGGGAAGTGAATTGTCTTAAAGGTTAGAGAAAAACATTTAATTTTCCACTTAGAGTTGGATCTGACAAGGTATCAGACAACACTGGTGTCTCGCTCTCTCTAGTAAAGAACTTAAGCATCGCCTTAAATTTAAGCATATGTTATCCCATTGGATCAACAGCTTGATTGATTTAACACTCAATAAAAAATAATGGTTCCTACCTCAGGGGCCTTTATTCACCTTTTGTTGATAAAAATGGCCTTTGTTTAGTCTGGGAAATGATTATTAAGAATAGCCATCTGACACGTGGATTCCTTCACAGAGGACAGCCCTGGCCAGGCAGCCTGCCCAGGGGAGCCTGCAACCAAGCAGGACCTCTGCGGGGGCAGGTCCATGTGCAGAAGGGGTGTGGTGGTGAGCTCATACTTGGCCCTGTTCAAAACCAGGTTCTGAAACTGCCTCACAAGTGTCGGCTGAAATTAGTGGGTAGGATTGAGGCCATCTTAATTACAGGGACAGCTGCAGTTGGACTTCTAGCCTTTGCTTCTTCCAAACGAGAACCATGGGAACTTTTGTTTGTTTCCTGGGGTAAATTGTCCGTGTACATTTCCAGGTCATGGTGTGTTGGTGTGTCAGTCCTATGACCTGATGCATGAAAGAGCAGGAATTGCAAAAATTACATCTCTAAGTAAATGACATTATTAAAAAAACCCAAAACACAAACAACAACAACAAAAAACACGTTCTTCACTATGCTTATTAAAAAAAAATAAAAATCCTGGGTTTAGTGGATGATGCAATTCCTAATGGCTCCTGCTGCAGCTAAATAGACACAGACTTCCTGAATCCAAGTAAATTGTCAAACCCTGAGTGAGCATTAATTACAGGAATATTTCAAGACAGCTTCAAATAAAAAATATTTTTAAAATGATTGCTGGTTTGCTGTTAATGAATTACAGTGACATTGTACAACTACAATGATCTGAATATTCTTACAGGTTTATCAGTACTTGGAGTAACGAACGGTTGTATTATTGCAGTTCATGAGAGAATACATTCTTCAGATACACTGTTGAGAGGTATTTTTTGTTACGAAAATTTTTGGCATAGGGCAAAAGAGAAGGAATTTTAAGATAATTCTTGTAATGGCAACAGCAGTGGGAAGAGCAGGTGCTGCACAGTCATGCCCAGTTGTCAGTTAGTTAAATTATGAGGTCCAGAATAGGGAAGAGGTTGCAAACAATGTTATATGTACATTCTACAGCTAGGCTCGTATTTTCATCTGAACTTAGAAAGGTGTGTGTATTCACTTACTGCATTGTTTTCCTTGTTCATGCAAATTGTATTCACTTGGCTTCATCCAAACTTCTGTACTTGTTAAAAAAAAAAAAAAACAAACCACACAACATCACAAATTTTGTACCAGTGTCTGATCACATCTTGTTAATAGACATTTTGTCATTTTGGTTTGTGTTTCTATAACAGGTGAAACTAATTACTTGTCTTTGAATTAAAACATGATGTTAAGAAGAAAATGTTATGCAAACACTGAGCCAGATAGGCACCCACGTTCTTTGAGCTGCTCCGCTGCGGCAGGGTGGCTGAGCTCTGAGCTGCCAAGAGGGGTGCTGCTGCCTGGCCTCAGCCTCTTCTGAAACTTTGGTGAGATGCTTATGCTATGTAACGACAGGTTGAAGACCGAGTCTCATTCAAGGAAGAAAAAAAACACTTAAAAAGCACACTATGATGGTGTCTACCAGTAGAACACACATTAAATGTGTAATACTGCAGCTTTAACATTTTGGTCCATTCAAATTTCTTTTTCCAGAAATTTTTATATTAATATAGGTCTTTACAGTTATGCAAATCTGCCTCCAGGACAAGACAAGTGTGACTGTGTTTGCTTACCAAAGCCTGGCCGGTGGTCATTGCAGCAAAGGCACGGTGGGCACCTTGTTCTTCACAAAACTTCATGTGTTTCTGTGCTGCAGCCTCATTAAATCTTCATGAGCTGTGTGGATGCTCATGATCATGAGAAGGGAACAACTTGTGTCACAGCTTTATACACTACAGGAGAAGAATGGCCCTTCTTTACTGGAGCACTCAAGATGTAGTTCAAAACCTGGCTCCGTCAGCAGGCGACCACGGTGAATTCCCGTGATCTTCCAAAGTAGAAACTTATTTAGGAGGATGATAAAAACCTCCTCTAGAAAAGCAGTTGGGATCCCAAAATACATGCTTATGGTATTCACCCAGCAAAGTGTAATTCCTTTCAGCAATAAACCCCTGGGGATTAATAAGAGCAGATTTTATTATATTTGTCCTATTCCCACCCCAACCTCACAAATAACATATCTGCAGAAAAAGTTATATTTAGAAATTTCTCGAGCAGTGTAAACCAATGATTTTAAGACTACTTCTGAAGGTTGGTCACTAAGATTGTTAATTGTTTTCACAAAATCCATTTCCTTTAGACATTGACAAAAAAACTCCTTAAGAAGTTGCACCCTGCCAGCTGAGAGTCACCCGAGAGCCAGGTTTCTGGGCGTGAAGCAGCTTTGGGAAGAACACACAGCAGTGCTTCCTAGACTCGTTTTTGCCAGTTACAGTCTTGATTCTGCTAAAAGCTGTTCAGCTACATTTATCACCGGTGCGGTCCTACCCACGTCAATGAACAGGTGGCATTCGGGGTCAACGCAGTCCCATTCAGCCCTCGCAGTGCCCTCAGTGTCCTCAGGCTCTCCCTCCCTGCTCAGTCCCTTTTACAAAAGCAGCCCAAGTGTCCTTATCCTAATATGGCAGATATAAAGTCCCTACAAGCCATTTCCCCCAGTAACAGCACAGAAAAGGTGGCCCAAGCAGCCACCAAATGCCAGCCCTAGACCAGCAGCGTAGGCAAAATGGTTTGGAAGATGAGAGGAGGATGCCAGATGCCTGGCTTCAGGGACCTGGCAGGGGGACCTGGCCCTTCAGGGGAGAACGGGGAGCTTTGGGCTCAATTTGGAGGAGGAAGAGAGGGAAGGGGAATATCTGTCTCTCCTCCCAACAATCCATGTGCTTCCTCTCCAGTTGTGTATTGTAGGATATACATCCTCGTTAGGCCCCTCAGGAATTCGTCTTTCCTAAAAAGCAGGCCTCCAATTCCTTTCTCCAAAACTACCGCTGCTCTTGCACAACTTGGTTTCCTCCAAGAAGGAAGAGGAAAGGGAGGGGTCTGCTCTTAGAGTCCGTAGAGTCAGACAAGAAACAACAGAGTCATCAAAGAATTCAGCAGTGGAAATTCAGAGAGGAGCTTGACCCCAGTCAAGGAAGGAAGATGTGTCCTACTCCTTATACCACATGGCTGTCATCTAGAAGAGGAGAAAGGCTGGAACCACAGCAGTTGGTTTTGCTATCAGTCCCGAATTCCTGCTCTGGAAGTGAGCCCAGAGACCCTCCCCTTCCCTCTGCCTTCCTAAGGCCACCAGTGAGACCTTTTCCGAGATTGCTCCAGCATTTCATAAACCACATTATTGTGAGAAATACTGGCTGTGTGTGCAACTTTTTGGATTTGTAACTTACAACTCAGTGAGCTCTGTGCAGAGACCTCACTGGTCTTTTTCTACCTGACCTCCCCAAGCTACACAGGAGAAGGGGGCAGTGGAAAAGCCACCACATGGGAGTGGGGAGGCCTGCATGCACTACAGCTATTTTGAATGGAGAGGGCATGTACTAGAACACAGGCACCCCAATTCTCCTCCCAAAGCACTGCCTAATACCAGACCCCAAACTCGCTGCCTTTAAACTTGAAAGGTACAGTTAGTTACTTTTCCTTCCCACCACCTCTGCATTGCACTCCTACTCAATTATTTAAGGCGAGAAATACAGTTGAAAATTAGAGAGTACAGAGAGAATTAATGTTGCTGTTGTGTTGTGCCAGGGGGTGCAAAACTGAAGCCCAGCTGTGCAGAATAAGAGGTCACTGCTTTACCAAAGCTCAGTTCAAAGCATTAATAAGATAAAGTAGATCACAAACCTGGATTGATGCTTGGTGGGGGAGGAGGCAGAAGAGGGTGGCCCTCCTTCAGAGCTTTTGTGACCTGTTTGGCTGATTTAATAGTATTAATAAAAGCCTGATGGTGCTGCCTCCAGTTAGCTTTCTTCCCTGGCTGTTTCTGCAATGCAAATAAAAAAAAAAGGAAGATACAAACTATATTTCTCTCTTGCACAGAACAGAGAAAACTCTTAGAGTGAGGGTTCTGCCTTTCTGAGAGAAAGTAAAAAAACATTAAAAACAAAAGAATTTAGCTTTTTTTGAAAGGCATTTTACAATGGCAGTCTGCATGGATACCAAATCAGTAGTGATTTGGCATTTCTGGGTAAAACTCAGAATGCACATCCATGTGCATTCCCCTCCTCCTTAAAAGCGCATGGAAAAACAACTTGTTCCAGTAAGAACTTAAGCTTCTTCCCCTCCAGCTCTGTAAATAAATTCAACTTAAATAAATTTTTAAACCCTTGAGTTCAATAGTAGTGCATCGCCATAGCTTTATCTGTGGAAGATCTGGGGCTACTGACAGCTCTCAGGTTCAGCCTGGGGAATTCATGCACCAGCCCTCTTAGATCACTCTCTCTTTCGGATTTAAGCGAAGAGGAAGCTGTCAGAGACTTGCATAGTCTTTAAAATACACACATGAACAAGAGCAGAGACACTTGCGTGCCCAGAGTAGTCACCACACCTACTGGGTTGGCTTCTGAATGGAGAAATATTTGCAAACACGAGCAGCACAGGGAGGGAGAGAAAAGAATTTGGCACTGAGTCAAGCACATATGTGAAACTCATCCACAACATCCAGGCTTTGTCCCCGGAGGAAATAATAGCATTACTGAACGAAAGACTTCATATAGAGAGAACACACTCTCACTTCGATTTTAACTATACCTTTGGCAGGGGCTGCTTCTTCACAGTGGTCACTTCTGTTCCCTGCAGTCTCTGTTTCAAAGAGCTGAAGGGCTTGCGCTTCTTCTTGAAGACCTTCTTGCTTATGGGATCGTGTCTCAGCTGGGACGCAAAGAAAAAAACCCCAGTCATTTATGGGTTGAAGTCATACTTTGTTAATGATGCTTCCTTACCCAGGCTTTAAAATGATGTCTATTCAGGAGCAGAAAGCTGAAGCAGTATTTATTTTGGGTTCAGTTTAACTCCTGAAGGAGTTCAGCAAAACTGTAAAAAGCTGCCCAAGTACAGCTGCAGTCTGACACAAATAAGATGCAGAAGCCATTTCCAGTTTGTTCTGCTCAGCGACATGCTGGAGGGCAGCACAAATAACGACTGGCAGAGAAGAACAGACTGGGTCTGTGAACAGGAACAACCCTGTTGGACTTCTCCCACTCCATCCCAATTTTCTTTGTTTCTTGGTTAAGAGAGAAAACAGATCGATCCCATTCAAGGGGACAAGATTTACATTATTAGATCTTTGAGGTTAGGGAAGTATTGCAAACTGGGGGCTCCCCTGACAAATCGCAGCACCGTTCATCCCATCAATGCTGCTGAAAAAGTGACAGCCCCAGGCTGAAAGGGTGCAGCTGCTTACCAGCACGCGTAACCTGACAACTCAGGAGGAAAAATAGGGATACCACCTCAGCTGAAAGCACAGGCAAATTTTAGGTAGGTAGATACCCGGTGTTGAATTTGTTGAAGAGACACACCTCACAACAAAGGAGGCTTTGAGATTCAGCAGTGTCTCCGATTCTAGGGTTGACCTCGCTCTCCTGCAACGGGACAGCCAGTCCCCCTTGTCGGGAACACTGTGACAGCAAGGGCGAAGTGATGTGCTCCCTCTCGTGCTGCGGATCACACCCACTTGAGCCCATCTGCAGCTGCTAAATTAAAGAGCCCATTCCTGTCTTGCTTTGCTTACTCCCTTTCCTGTTCTCAGTCATTCTTCCTGATATTCCCATTAATTTCTCTATGCCATCCGCTCTCTTCCTATAGGAGTTAAGCAGCTGCCCGAGCAAGGAATTTCGATTACAGCTCTGTTGGGCCAAGAAGCATCTGCTTGTACCACAACACACATTTTACATTCTTGTTTCCATGTGAACCTTTCCGCTCATGTGCTTCACGTCCTTATCTTCTCTTTCTAGACATTTGACAGGAGGAGGAGAGGATTCCTCTGCAGGACCAAGAGGGCTGCGGATACAAGATCAGTAACACAAACTGAGGAGGGGAGGGGGTGTATGCAGACCCTCCCCCCCATCCCTTGCAGAAAATCCCAGTCGTTGGGCTGTGCCCGGCAAGCTGTGCAGTCACCCATTTAGTGCGTAACCCAGGGATCGGGGAGGTCAGGGGGACTCTTTTCATTCACTTCAGCAGGCTTTGGAACAGAGCCTGGTGCCCACATTACGCTGTCAAAGGGACTACTTATCAGATGGTTTATTAGTCTATTTTTCCCAGGAAGCCTGAAATAACAAATTCTGCCTAGAAACCTGGAACACAAAGGAAGCTTCAGGTTAGTAATTTATAACTCATCAAGAGATCATACATTATTTTAAACTCAATATATAGCAAACATCTGGTTTTGGACAAGCAGGTAAATTAAGACGGTGTGAGATTGCAGATTAAGTTACAGTATTTCTGTGCACATTCATTAATTCTCTGATCAAGTTCACTAATGAAAGCAGTTATCAGATCACTTGCTCTTTTAAACGTGTTCAACCCATTTCTCTACTAGCCTCCTCCTTCCCCACTGCTTACCACCGCTTTCAGCTGAATGCATTGACATTCCCATTAAAAAAAAAAAAAAAAAAAAAAGGTTTTGTTTTACCAGAATGTTTTCCACAGATTGTACAAGGAGCCAGATCTTGACTTCTGGTAGCTGCATAAAATGCAAACCATGCAGGAGTCTCAGTTACACAGCACACGACGGCTTGACTACAGCAGAGTCAGCATTTTGGCTGAGCCCCTGCTGAAACAGTATTTTGTTGTCAGAAAGGGACATTTGCAGTCATGTGCCAGGGCTCCCTTTTGCAGAACTACCTTATCTTTGTTCCTGTGAAGCACAAGCTCTCCTTTACTACAACGGACAGCTTTTTGTTTTCCGCATGACTGCTTAGTTAAGTTCTTTCACAATGATATCACAGTTGGGCAAGGAGATTTATCATCGCTGCCTAAATTCTGGGAGGTGGGCTGGAAAGCAAGAGCAGGCAATCTGCAGCCAGATTTATTCCATTTTGTTCGTAAATAATCAGGAGCTAGCGATGTCCAGTAACGGCTCAGGGTAAACCATTGCTATTCCGGAAAGTGGCAGGTGGCACACAAGTGTGACACAATCTTCATTCTTAGACAGAACATTTCCATGACGTGCTTAAAAAGCATTCCGAGATGACCTTTCTTTGTAGATGTCAAATTTGTGGGAATATTTTTTGTTTTTAAATCAATAATTTTTTTTAAAAAAAATAGGTTTTTAACTTATAGGGGAAGTAGTTTTAAGCCTTTCTGTCTGCAATGGCAGTCACACATTCTCAGAGCAGAGATGTTACTCATATTAAACAAAAACAGCTTTTAGGAAAACTTGAACCAAAGAGCCCTTTTCATGAGACTTGTAACCTACAAAAGGAAATAATTCCCATTTGAGTGTTCCTTACCTGCTCTTGCTGAAACAAAAGAAATCCTTGTCTTCCTGAGCAGAAGCAGATGTGTGACTGCTTTTGTTTCTTACCTTTTCCTTCGGATTTTACCATACTCCAAGGCACAGAGTTAACGTTACCACAGTGTTTCATTGATTACAAGCGTAGAGGACCACAGCAATTCTAGAATCTTTTTGACCCTTACTCTGTTGCCTCCGTTTAAATGTCTCTCCACTTCTGTTCCCACGCAACATCTTTCTGTGTGTCTGTGCTTAGTCTGGACTACACTCTTCCTTTCAAGTGTCTTCCTCTGCCTTCCCCATCTCTTTTGTTCTGTTCTCATCCCCTCAAAGTTTTGACTGATATGGCTTTTTTTTTTTTTTTTTTTTTAAAAAAAAGGAATTCAGGTACAAGAACAGTTATCACTGAATCAGCAATGAGAAGTCAGGAGAAAGGACAATTTGCCACAGAAGATTCGTTAGTTTAGCCATGTACCACAGCAGATGAGTTAAAGATTAGTAAAGAACAAGTACACTGCCTTTAGTATAAAGTATTTTCCTTTTCAGCAAATCACAAAAACACATTCCACCCAAACCTCTGAACAGCATCTGTTACTCACTTAGTCCATTTAGCGCCTTTCCTGGTAACTGACTCAACAGAACAGTTTCTCAAATTCCCTCTTCTGCATTGTTGTCCAGAGTCATGAGGACAACATAGTCAGTCTTCATTACTCAAAAGCTCACAGTTCAAGTTACCAGAACATCAGCAATTACATAATTAACAATTATGACACAGGCAGACCCTGCTTAAACCTGTGAAACACAGGAAAACTAGTACAGACACCAGCTAAATGAAAGCTCTGAAACTTGTTATAAGCTCATTGTTGATTTCTACTGATTTGGTTAACACAGACCCTTGAACAATTTCGGAAAATGAAGGCTTAATCTAGATATGGATACTGTATCGGCACTTCAGTTTTCTTAGCGGTGATCAAGACTTGTAGACTTCAATGCCTGTTTACTCCCTTCTCCAAAACCATGTTACTTTATGAATTAAAATATATTGTAAAAGTCTTCTTCCAATAAAAGCAAGCACTTTGAATTGTTTCTGTACATTAAAAGGCCTCATCAGTCCTTCTGTTAGCCTGTCTCCATCTAGTATTCACATCATTAAGGGATATTTAAGATGCTTTGAATTTAGTAATAGTCAAGCCACTCTACTGATGTGTTAGTAACTTTGTTCCTTAAAACAGTCAACTTTTCACAGAAGATTGGCAGAAGATTGCTCAGCCTATAGTTCTAAAGACTTAAAGCTGAGGGTTTCTTATGAATACAGAAGGATTCAGAAGGACTGACTACAAATCCTACTAATTTCATTCACACTATGGACTGGTCACTATCAGAATAAATCACACGCACAGTACAGAAATTTAAGATCGCACCAAGCCTGAGTATACTGGCCCTGTGCTCATCTTCAGAAAGTCTTTGCAACAATTGCGGTGGGTCATAAGTTTATATTTCAGTGAAACCAAACTGAATGCAAGACCTAAGAATAATATTTCAGGAAAACCAAGACAACTGCTATCTGCAACACAAAGTATTTTTCTAAGTATCTGCTGTTTTGCTTGCCAAACTAGTCAGACCAAATTCTTTCAGCAAAGTTGATTTCAACAACAGTAAGGGTCACTAACTACTGCAACTGCAACACTTGCTGTGACAGATTTTATTTGCTAAGAAATATAAAACTCAGGTTAGGTAACAGGGATGTCTACCTACACAACAGCTTTTCAGACACCTGTGTTTACAAAAGGTTGTTTTACAACTTCTGTAATAGTACCCAAACAATAAACAACCAACCCAGGAAAGAACTAAGGAGTGGGTAAAAACTCCTTGACTTACAGCACTGTGCTATATCAAGGCACTATACTTAACCGTCAGTATAAGGGAGAGAAGACATAAATGGATATACTGCTTTGTAAATGTAAATAATTTAATAGAAGAATCTAATCAGATCAAATCTATAGGATTCTGTTGATTCGTTGAACACATTCAACAAATACATATACATAAAATTTTGTCTAGTGATAGCTTGTAAAAAAATTTTTTTTTTAATTTTAATACGTTTCTATTACGAAACTTTGCAACAGTTGCCATGTCACTCATGACAGAACAGACACCACTAACACATTGGTTTATGTCTAACTTCTTTTCAGAAAGAATGACAAGTTACTTGTTCTTGTTACAGCAATATCTGAATAACCCCCTTTGTGCATGACTGGCAAAGCTATGAGTTAGCAGTTTCCTTCTCAATACAAATCAAAACTTCAGAATGTTTCCACAGTAAGTTCTTCAGTTTCATCAGGACAGCTTCAGTCCTTGAACATTTTGTTTCAGATTGAGCAACTCTTTTTCTTGCCTTGTTTTCTCCAATTTGAAGGCTAGCTTATTGGCTTTCTTCTCCATTCTGCGTTCCTGTGCATATGAATAATTACAAATTTACAAAATAGGCATAAGCATTCTAAGTAACAGTTCTAGATCATGAAAACAGCAGCAAGCTGGACAATAATATTTATGGCACTAATTACTAGTAGTCGAATTAATATGTGTATCACCAGGATTATAGTCTTTAAATAGATGAAACTTCTAATATGCTGGTAATTTCTGTTCCTACATAAAACAACTAGTGTATCATTGTGGCAAATTTGATTTTCCACATTTCGTTCAGAGACTTTTCATATTGTGTGATCTGAAACACGACAACTGTTTTCTTTGCTTCCCTAGATAATAAGGAAATAAGAGGGCTCCTTCCAAAGTTATATATGTAATACTGGCCACAATAACAGACCAAAATTTCCATATAGGAAATTAGGATGACAAAATTATGAGGTTAACTTCCTTTCTACAGGATTTTTTTTTTTTTAAAGAAGCAATACTTAGTCCTTGAGACCAGCAAGTTTTTCCCACTGATTTCCAGACATAAGAACAAATGGGCTTTAAAGATGTTTGTAAGACCAAATTCAGATACCATAACATGTTTTTACAGGGTTTTATTTAAAATAAGGCATACCTTTCTTTCCTCTTTAATTGCCTGTTTTCTAGCTTTGCGATCCTCTTTGCTCTCATCTTTGGAACGGGGCTGTGTTGATGCTCTTGGAAGGTCACTGCCATTAATCATTTGCATGCGTTCAATCTGCTTAGCAGTAGGACCTTTCTGAGGCAAGATACGTAGGGGAATTCCGGTCTTCTGGGAAATTTTTATTGGTTTGGGCTAAAATAGAGAGCACATATGTTTTGATGGTCCCTAGCTTTCTCTCCAAGAAGTGCACATCACATTGCCTTATCAGTACAAAAACATTTGATTCAGATTTAACAGTAATAAACATGTGAGTTTCCTCATACTATATTTTTTCCCTCAGAAAAATGCACATTAATCCCAAAGTAAGAAATCAAACACACCTGTGAGCAGAATCTGAAAAAGAAAGTTCCTCCCTGTTATTTAAATATTACTGAAAAAAAAGAAGTTAAGTAGGCACTTAATATTCTTTTATAAACTTTCAAGAAATAGATTTCTTTTCAAAATCTCACACATCTGGAACATCAAACTGTGTTGTAATGATGGAGAACATCTGGAAGGTCAAAGAACTGGAATAAATTGTTTCAAACTGCAGAAGGGAAAAAGAAGCCTATGTTCAAAGAAGAAAACCTAATCTGTGAAAACCTAATCTGTGAGACACAGATTACATGAGGATATACCACAGATAACAATAAAGTAAATTCCTTGCTCTCTACATTTCTGCCTAGCTATTATAGAAATTTGGAACTTACTCAATTTTCCTTCTAATAGAAAAAAATATATCCAAACCCTTCTACAGTGAAGGAGTAATACCAGAGGCTAACACCCTCCCCAACTCTCTTTTCTGCTCTGTTTTTTCAATGGATGTGTGTTTTCAAAAGAAGGACAATTGCTTTCGTCTCAAGTTCTCCCAGACCAGGTTGTTAGTCAGAATAAGTTTAATGATTTTACCTTTGACGGCTCCTTAATAAGTGTTGGGTGATTATATAAGTTTGAGTATGTACCTAGGTCACAAAGGAAAAAAAAAAAAACCAGTGAAGAAAGGCTTGCAAATAGAAATTAGGTAAATTTATTATGAATTGTACTACTACTTACTCTTTGAAGATACAAAATGGCAAGAACTGTTATCCACACAAAAGCTGTAGTTTAATCTAGCAAGAATTCCTGCTGTTGTGCTTCAGAAGCATAAATTGTTTTACCTAAAGCACTGTTAGAAAACTTCTGAGATCACCTATCACTTACTTTGAAATCTGGAACAAACAAGCAAACTCCAAAATACTTACTCAAAATGGATTCGCAATCCCACTTTTCTTTTGGTTCCTCAATAACTACAGTGACTATTTCTTCCTTTTCTTCCTCACTTTCTTCATTCATAGGAGAGTCTAAATCTTCACAGGGTTCAAGAGCATCCAATTTCACACAACTTTGAAGAAGTCCAGAGAAGAAAAAAAATAAGGTTTATCTTTTCTTGAAAATGTATAAAAATGTAAACCCAGTCTCCCTTCAGTTAAACCTCAAACCAAAGAAAACTATTCCCAATGAAACCTGGTGAAAAACCAAGTTTCCTTAAGTGAGCATCCCCAAAATAAACTAAAACATTAGGACAAGAGACATAGTTGAAAAAAAAAAGTATTTCTGCATATCAGAAGTATGTGGCACACTAAGTTTGTGACTGGAGGGCAGGAGTCGAAGAGGATACACTTTTTAGTCTGTAAGCAAGGCAGCTCTAGAGGTGATCATGTACTCTGCTACTGACCAGTTATCTTGCACTACAAGGGACACATTACACGCGTCTTTCAATCAGGAAACATGAGACTAAGGTGAGAACGGAGATTTAGCCATTTAACTTTGGGATAATATCACCTGCTTTAAGACAATGTGACAATACTGTGGAAATGCAGTCTTACATTAACATGGAGTTGCTTTACAAGCACTGATTTTTTTCAGTGCTTCATGTAACAGTCGCCCGTGAGTTTATTGTCCTGTAACTGGGTATACAGTGGAATGAGCTGCATACCAGCAGGACAGAATATACTTGGCTACAGAGTCTGTTAAAATAAAAAAGTGAAGGTATAAGGAGAAAGGCAAGTTACACTAAAAAGGGAAACAAAGAATGCTTCTAGATATTACTTACATTAGAATCAATACAATTATACAAAAGGAGCATAATCTCACGTAAACCAACAAAACGCCTCCACTTAATTTTATCATCTCGTAAGTTAAGAGTGACGTTCAGTGACATAAAAAAGTGGGGCATACTCTATGTAGCTGCTCTTACTGTGGGATGTAATCCTTGAACGCATAAATTGGAAACAACATATCCAAACTTTCAATACAAACACAGGATTACATGACTACTTATGCGTAGCAGTATTTCTGAGAATACATACTTCTTTGCTTTCTCTTTGTAGTAATCATTCAGAACTTCCTGCAGCCGAGCATTGTCCGTGTTAATATAGCCTTCTAACTCCACATTATCCAAGGCTCCAATTTCATCTTCATCAAATTGTTCAAAAAACTAAAATAAAGTGGTTATCTGTAATTAGATCGCATTTACCATGCAACTTCTTGATAGCTTAAGGAAGATCTACACCTTTATTTCTATTTGCCTCTTTTTCCTGTCCATTCTCATTTGCTGAACAACTGCCAAACACATCTGCAGCAGGATTTCCTCCTTCCTGTCCATATTCTTTCAGCATGGGAGTCACAAAGTTATCTTTCAATGATATTTAAATCGGCTTCTGGAAAACAGTTCTTATTCTGATGTGTTATTTCAATCTGTATGTTAAAAAGCTTGTCACTGCTCAGGACAAAAGCTACACCACTTTTTGACTGCTCTGACGTAATTTCAAGGATGTATACCTGGCACAGTGGGAAGAAAGGGTGAAACAAGTAAGTCTTTACCAGGCACTTGGATATGATTTGCTGTGTTGGACTGAGCCTCTCTGACAGAGGTGTAACATCAACTACGAATGCTCGTTAGTGATTGGGATAATTTTGTTTAACTCTATCAGTGTTATGCTTTTTAAGAGCGCTTAACACTAACTACTTAACATAAGCCTCTTACTGCACACAATATAATACGTGCAAAGAACAGTTGTTTGATGCCCTGATTCCTGAAGGCCATAATAATTTGCACAGGCATACAGGACACCACTTAGGAGTTGAATCAAAAGACAAAGAACACTTAACACTCCTGCGTTTAACAGTTACATTCTTGAGCTGCCTCACCTTCTCAAATCTGTCATCCAACAGGGTTAACTGCTCATTCCTTCTCATTACTGAAGATGTCATAGAATATTCTGTGAAACGACTCCTGGTTTCTTCTTGCGTAAAAAGAAATTCTTTTGTCTGTCCATTAACCCCATCATCTGACAAAGGGCCTTCTGAATCATAGTCTTTATCGTTACTGCAACTATCCTTTTCATCACTATCTTCTTCCACATCTTCCCATTCATCTTCATCCTCAACATCTGATCCCCTGAACAAAAGTATAAAACAGTTTTAGAATAATACACGGACCTTTCCACAGCTCTGACCGGTGTTGGGTTATCCGAAAGAATTTGGCAACAATAGATTTAAATCTTGAGAGGTAAAGATAAAAAGTTATTATTTTTCAGACAGTAAAAGAAAAACAAATTCAGCAGTGACAGTGTTGCCCAAGTCAGCATAATACTACTGTCTGAAAGCTGAACACATTTCTGGTAACTGTTGGATCACACATCTGTGCACAGCGAGTGAGGTTATGTTTACATTCTGCCGTACACATCAAAGTGGAAAAAAAAAAAATACTAGCTGCATTCTTGAATATTAAAACTACCAAAAATTCTCATTGTTCATAAAATGATGAGAACGATACCAAAATGTAAAGAAATAACATGCAGTGAGGTATCATGTAAAGCATTTGTAAAGGTTCTGGAAACGTCTGTTAGCCTTCATCAATATCATTACTAATGTATTTTAAATGTGATAGATGGCAATGCTTTAAATAGTTCAAGAATCCCATTATTCCGTACATTGCATATGTCAACAATCACATATAATCCATCAGCTCAAAGTAACAAATAAAACCCACATATCTTGGATAATACATGAAAAATTGATTTTGTAAGCTACCACCCACATAACACAATGTAATACTTTTTTCCTTTAACACACCTAAGTATTCAGTTTGAAATCTGAAATAATTCTTGCTTTCTACAACAACACTGCATGAAATAACAAATATCATCATTCCTTTTTATGTAAAAAGGACAAATAGTTCTACAAAGCTCTATGTACCCTTCCTGTGGTTCATTTGCTTGTAGAACAAAATCATCTTCCAGAATATTTTCTGGATTGTCAAAGTCAAAATCATCATCAAGAGCTGCAACAATATCAGGGTCAAAATCTAGCCGTGGTCCTAGAAAGTAAAACAAACAAACAAACAAACAACACAACACAAATATTTAAGTTTCTCTGACATTATGAAGGTACTTGCCTGGATAAAAAACAATTCAGCTAGACTGTTAATTTGCACTAAGGAAAGACTAAACCTAAGAATTACAAAATTCCTCAAAAATATTTGTAGATTTGCTACAAACCAGGGCAAGTCACTAGCCTCCTGTCAATTTTCCTCATCCAGAAAAGAGCATTTTTGGAAGCTTAAGACCTCTGGGTATTTTAATATATTTTACTGAGAATATTGTAGAAGAAAAGATATCTAAGTTAAGAGTACTGTATATCAACCCACTCCCTAAAATCATAAGAAGTCAGAAAGTGTTTCTCTACTGTTCAGCCTGGAGAAGAGGAGGCTCCGGAGAGACCTGACAGCGGTCTTCCAGTACCTCAAGGGGGCCTACAAGAAAGACGGGGAGAGACTGTTCAGTAGGGCCTGTTGTGATAGGATGAGGGGTAATGGTTTTAAAATAGAGGGAGGCAGATTTAGATTGGATATTAGGAAAAAATTTTTCACGATGAGAGTTGTAGAGCACTGGAACAGGTTGCCCAGAGAGGTGATGGATGCCCCATCCCTGGAAACGTTCAAGGCCAGGTTGGATGAGGCTCTGAGCAACCTGATCTAGTGGGGGATGTCCCTGCTCCTTGCAGGGGGGTTGGACTAGATGACTTTGAAGGTCCCTTCCAACAATAACCATTCCATGATTCTACTGCAATTAACAGAAGTGTCTGTCAGGACAGAGAGAACTACCACAATCAATTCCTGTTGTAAAATATTAACATAGCTGCAAAGTGAATGTTCAGTGCAAACATGGGTACATAGCAAAAGTGTATGTACAGACTGTAGCACTGAAATAATACTAATGAAGGAAAGCAAACACCACTCCGCATTTGAAAAGAAGAGAAATTTTGAGAGTGAAAAACCAGTTCCAGACTTGGATTCAAACAGACGGAGTAATAAGTCAGTAGTATTACCTACAGTTTTCCCCTGTTATTAGTTTATATTTGCTACACAATAGTAACAGCTCATGGACTCCCCCCTAGCAAAGCTAAAAAGCTATTATTAGTGAATCACAGAAACAGGTCTCAAACTGAAACACAGGTCTCATAGATCATTCTTTATGTCTGCTATTGAGCATGTTCTAAACCAAAACTAAAAAAACACTATAATTGAAGCCATAATTAGCATGTAGCACCTAGATGGCAACTCGTGTTACAGAAAGGTAAAAGATTTAACCGTACCTGAAACAGGAGCGGCTTTATTTAACAAGCCCACATCCTCTTCAAACTCTGTGGCAAATACTGAGGAAGGCAACTTAATAGATGGAGCCTTAGAGAAAAGAATAAAAAAATCAACATCACAATATACTTGCTCTCAGTTTCTCATTTGAGCTCACATCAACAAAAATGTGCAGATAATCACGTGACCAAAAGAATCTCTGTGCGTGCTATTTAGACGTTAAGACAAGTGCTACTTTATCAGTGGCAAATTTTCAAAGTTGTACAATGAAAGCAAGGTAAAATGCTGTCAGCATTAATTGTCATGTCAATATTCTCCAGGTATAGAAACAGTATTTTTGCATCTCTGAAGCTTTTACGGGAATGGCTGTACAGCAGGCACAATGAAATTTGTCATTTTCTTTTGTTCTGGAGAACACTAATACACATTTGAAATTACCCCTTTATTGAAAGCCTTATTAAAAACTTGCTAACATGCAAATCTAAAATAACTTTAAATCTTATGTACTATCAACAAACTGTACCTGAAAGGTATTTCTGACCAAGAACATCAGTTTTGACTACAATCACAGTATCTGGTTAAACAAATTCCCTCAATTAAAAGTGACTGATCGGCAAATGCATACTTCATTGCTTGAAATTATTTATTGATTTTCCATTCTGACATGATCTAGCATAATGAAATTCCACAAGTTAGGCCAGTAATTGCAAAGTTTGTTTTTATTCCCTCTGGTTTCTGCTGTATTCCACTTTAAAAACACGTACTGGTAATACAATCTGGTATATTCATAAGTCCCAGAGCATTCAAAAGTTCTAAAAATCTTAAAACCAAATGCCAACCCCAGAAAAACACATGAGTTGTTCAAATACCTTTGTAAGCCGTCTCTGTCAAGGAAAGCTTGTCATGGGTACACAAAGTATTTTAACACTGTGCTTGCAAGAGACTGTTCCACAATGAACTTTGGCTTGTCAGCTTTTGTTTTACTTGTAGGAAAGTCTGACTATGGGTCAAAAGGATCCCATATACATATAGGTCACAGCCACAGTAACGCTTGTGGAATATGATTAATGTGCCTACAGGATGCTAAACTCCACAGAACAGCATAAGATTATTATTATAAAAATACTACTTACTGGAACTCGCTGAATTTCATCCTCTATGTGCCCCTCACTTGTGACAACAATTCTGCTTTGCTGTCCATGCACAGAAGGGACCAGCTCAGAGGGACCAGAGGCTTCTTTTAGATGCTGCAAATAGTCATAGTCATCATCAAAGAAGACTCCGTACTTCCGCTGCTCTTCCCTCCTTTGTTCCTCATGTCCCTTGGAATTGTAAAAAGAAATACATTTAGCTACTTCAGTCCATTAAAACTTATTAGCAAAAAGAAAAGTAACTCATCTATTGAAAATGCCTGAATTCTGAAGTCCTTGTCCTCTCTCCACTCATTACCCTAACACACAGCCCATTAGAACGTTATAACCGTCTGGTTCAGTGTTCGGGTGCTGTCTGAGCAGGACCTTTAAAAACTTTTTCCATCAGCAGCATAATTAACAAAGCCTGTTTTTCCAGGGCGGGTCAGGCAATCTTTGTTGTTGTTTTTTTAACACTTGTATATTCCTAACATCAGTTAGCCATTCTTCAACCCATCAGGTAGTAACTCACAACTATCGAATTCACTACAACATCCTCTTATTTTTAATAAGCTATTATTAAAGGCTAAAGACTACCTTCTCTCATGTTATGTTTTTTAATTGTACGATTGCATACCCACTTTTCTCTCTTGCAGCATTTCTTATCTGAATTAATCTCAATATGAGAAGTGAGTATTTACTTTCTGTGTAGGCAGCAGAACTCTCTGGGGTGCAGTATCATCAGCAGCAAGTGGATCTCTCTGACTTCTGTGCACTAAGTGAAACGTCACTGCTTTCTTCTTATCTATGAAGGGTTTCTTTTTCTTGTGAGGCTGCAAAAGAACATTTGGTTAATCATTAATAAAAAATGAAATACTAAATGTACCTAAAAAGACTCTTTTGCCTGGCGCATGTTACTGCATTCCTTCTAAGGCAATGGCTTATAAACATACACTTAGAGACAAAGCAAAAAGAGACTAGTGGTAGCTTAACTCTCCTCACCCCATGCACAACAGCCATTTCATATGTTCTAACAGCACACGCAGCTGTATTCAGCTGCAAAACGTCAAAACATTGGTACAATAAATATTTGATTATAGCCTGTAAGGTTAACATATAATCCTAGAAAGAAACTTTTTAAAGTAACTACTTTGTAAACATTGGATCAAATCTGAAACAAACTTCATCCAAGAAACACAGGAAACTGACATAAGGAAATTCATCCAGACACACCTAGCTTCTTGAAAATTGTTTAGACAGCTGTTCCTACATCACTAATCCAACATCAATCATGAAAATGATCAACTGCACCATTACACAGACATAGCTCTAACATCAAAAACCCATCAACATTCTGGATGAACCAAAATCTGAGGTATTCTTAACTGGGTGAAAGCCTTTTCTACAGGTTAGCAGATCTGACTCGGCGAAATACTTTTAGCAAACTTTCTGGCTTTGCCTACCTACCAAAATGTGTTAATAGCAGATATATGCAACTTGGAAACTACTCTATGGATCTAACCTACCTTCTTTACCTCGTAACTTTAAGTATACAACATTACACACAGTCAAACCATATGTTCTGAGTTCAAAACCCCAAACTGTTGGGGTTGTTCAGCCTGGAGAAGAGAAGGCTCCAGGGAGACCTTTCAGCAGTCTTCCAATACTTAAAGAGTGTTTATAAGAAAGATGGGGAGAAACTCGTCAGCAGGGCCTGTTGCAACAGGACAAGGGGCAATGGTTTTAAAATAGAGGGAGGGAGATTCAGACCGGATATGAGGAAGAAACTTTTTTTTTGCCATAAGGGTGGTAGAACACTGGCCCAGGTTGCCCAGAGAGGTGGTGGATGCCCCATCCCTGGAAACATTCAAGGCCAGGTTGGACGGGGCTCTGAGCAACCTGATCTAGTTAAAGATGTCCCTGCTCCTTGCAGGGGGGTTGGACTAGATGGCCTTTAAAGGTCCCTTCCAACCCAAACTACTCCATGATTCTATGACTGCGCTTTAAGCTCTTTTATATTTACAGCAACCATAAAAGGCAACACAAGAGTTTTTGGAAGGAGGCCCTGTGCTACCCCTACGGACAGAGCTGCCGAGGACTGACGGTACGAGCCAGGCGCCGGTAAGGCACCGACGCCGCCCGACGCCGAGCTGCCCCCGCGTTAGCCTGGGTCGCGCCTCGGCCGCTCCCGCCCGGGCGGCCCAGGCTGCCCCTCAGCGCGCCGCCTCCTCCCGCACCGCCGCCGCGGGTCCGGAGCTGCCGGGGCAGACCCCCGGGGCCGGGCCAGGCCGGGGAAGGCTCCCGGACAGCCCAGCAAGCACAGCGGCCCGGGTGCAGTTTCTCCTCGGCCCGATTTCACCCCAAACATTGAGGGAGAACCGACGGCAGCCCGGCCCCCCCCCCGCCCCGCCCCCTCACCATGGCGCGCGGGCAGGCCGGGCAGCACGCGCTGCCCACCGGCGAGGGGAGCCGCTCCGGTCACTCCCGGCTGCCGCGGCCCTGCTCGCTCTCACGCGGGCCAGCCGTCAGCACCGCCGCGCTGCGGCCTCCATCTTGGGATAAACCACTGACAGACGAGGGGAAGGAGATAGGCTGCCACTCCGGACAGGGCTTTTTTTTTCCCCAGTAACAAACCAAACGAGAGTTTTCTCAGACTTAAACACAACTTTAAGAAAATAGAGCCTCCGTGAACCCAAGCAGGGTTCTTCCTCCCACCCTCCACTGGCCTACTTTCCCACGTCTCCCCCCACAGCAATGAAAAATGGTTCCGCTCGCCAGCGGGCCGCAACGGCAGAGCGCTTTGCAGCGGGCCAAAGGGCAGGGCGCGTGCGCAGTGGTGGGGCTGGTGCCGGCAGGAGGGGAAGAGCGGCGGGGCGGGGCTCGCCTGCGGAGAGGCGTGGCTTAGGGGTCGTGGCTCCGCCCCCTGCCCCCTCTGCCAGGGACCTCCGTTAGGGGCGGGGCCGTGGGGAGCGCCCCGCCCTGCCGTCAGCGCCCCGCCCTCCCGTCAGCGCCCCTTCGCCCCCGGGCGCCGGCTTTGCCGTCTGGGTGCGGACAAGCTCATGTCCAGGCTGGGTTTGAGGGCTCAGGCGTAAATAATACGTCATAATATCACCAGTGTTTTGCCATATTTTGTCCTTAGCTCTTGTGATGCGACACCAGCTGTGTAAGTTACGCTGATGCCGTGTAGCGAGCCTGTGTGCGGTCACACAGACACACGCGTGCACGCTCCTGGCTAAAAAAAAAAACCCCAGAACAAATAGTGTGGTATTTTAGGAATAAATGACGTTTCAAAAAGCGTAATGCACAGAAGGGAGCAGCTTCCTCCATGTGCGTACAGACAATTAAAACGCCACCAGCTATGGAAAGGTTGTTACTGAAAATTAAGAAAGAATTATGAACATATGATGTGTGTATATGCAGACTGCTAAATATATACACACGTACACCTTAAAATATTATCTTTGATCATAAATGAGTGGCCTTCACTGTTTTTCAGTAGGTGTCACTAAAGCTCCAGAAGAGCCCTGATTGTAACTCATTTGGTTGCTTTCCGAAGTTTTGCAGCTTTACCATCAAGTTGCACCACGTCACTCCCGTGGAAGGGCATGAACTCATCTGATCTGCTCTGTCAATTGAAGCGACTCCGGTAACCAGAGGATTCAAATCATCCCCACATGTATCTGCACAAAGGCCAGGCCTTCCTTTCCTCCTGCTTCCCAAAAGCGCATGGTGGGTCTCTTGTTGCCATCAGCCATCTGAAGGTTGTCGTCCATGCCTCATGGAGCTGGGAAAGTTAGCGACCCTTTGACTGCGTACCGTGAATGGGTTTTTCAGGACTGTGCCTAACAGGAGCAAGTCTCTTCCTATAGTATGTCCACACTGCAAACCCAGTGACAGGTGGAATAGCAGAGCAAGCTCTTCACAAGGCAACTTCAAGAGCAGAATCACCCCAGTGCTCCATGGGGCAACAAAGCGGTTTAGATTAATAATCCTATCCCTAGAAGACTGCAGGGTGCAAAGTACGTGCACCTAGATTTGGTAACAGGATGACACCTGACGCCCCCCAATGCCTAGTGACCCCCCTATTGAATAGTGGCAGTACTGTCCTTCTGCATACCCCAAATCTGGTCCAGAAGTATGGCATCAGTCTGGATGTGGGGGGAAGGTAGCTTTTGCTCTCAGCTCTATTGCCAATCAGCTGTTTCATATGTCTAAGTCGGGGTTTTCTGTCTTCAATTAACTCACATCCCCACACTGTATTTCCTGTTTAGATTCTAAGCATTTAGGGGGAAGGACCTGTATTATATGTCCACACTGTGATTAAAACAACAGGCTCCCTTATTGCAGAAGATTGATAATGTATGCCAACAGTCACCAATCTGGAACTAGTTTTAAAATTGGGACATTAGCAGTAACAAACATCATATGGCCTCCTTTGCTGATACCTGAGTGGGAGTCATCTCCTTCCAACCAATGTCTGATCTATCAAAATTCAAAATTGAGTATCACATGGATGTGAACTGTGTATGAGAGAGCCTCTCTGAGACTCCGCTTCAGCTTCTAATTTCATCTAAGCCTTACAAGGCCATCCACTATCCATCCCACTGTACTCTCTGCTGAGACACCTTGCGATTTAAACTCAGCAAAGAGCATCTACAGGGACTGGGGAAGAGGTGTCAGGTCACTAACCACATTTTTTATGCTTATGGAAGAAGAATGGCCAATATTGGAATGGCTTTACTGCTGAGGCAGCCGTTTGAAAAATAATATGCTAGAAAAACACATTTCTTTGACATAATAAATAATTTGCCTTCCACATGAGGAAATTTATGCTGATAATTTTCCTCTTAGTTCTTGCAAAGCAGAAATTATGACAAAGTAAGTAAAAAGCAAAATTTATTTGCAGTCACTTTGTAATGTTAGAAGACTGGCAGACATACTGCAGACTAGGTTGAACCCTCATCTGTGCAGATCAGTTTTGTCCATGTGCAGAAGGTGTAATTCTGGTGCAAATCTGCTGTCAATGAAACTGAATCTAGTGAAAAACACTTATAGCTTATAAAAAAAATTGGGAAAATGGGTGCATAAATTAGGCCTCTGAACCATTGAGCTACACCACTAACTTTGTATTTTTAAAATAACTGTCACCTCTTTGAACACACGTCTGAACGAATACACCACCCAGAGGAGAGCTACCAGGTGTGTTTGAAGGACTCCCAGAATTCGAAGGAAGGTTTCAGGAACCTTCCTTCATCTCATTTCCACACAGAAGGATTTTTAAGTCAGTCTCTGGAGGCTGCTTTCCAACAAGTAACAGCTCCCTGCAGTTAACTCCGTTATACACACCCATGTACTTGCCAGAGATTCAAGAACAAAATATTTTCTGTGAAGATTTTCTGAACAATTTTATTAAGGTAATTTTCTTCATTTTTTATATATATTCATTATATGTATCTGTACTTCAAATAGTCAAACAATTCTCTAAGGCACTTGGAACTGTGCACAGCAGAGTATCCTACAGTACTGTACAACTAGGCAGTACACGTATTTTTTGCTTGTTAAATAAAAACACCATAAAGCAAGCATAATATATGTACTGTATAAAAAGGTAATACATATTTTATTTTTCAGATGACAATATTGGAATATATTGTGTGTATGTGTGTGTATATATATAGGTATATACTACAGTACAGATAAAAGCCCAAGAGGCAGCTATCATTAATTTGTAACATTTCCAGTTATTTACATTCACAGATATCAATACACCTATGGAAAACACAGTATTGGATCAGCCACTTCTTTATAGTTACCATATTCAATCTCACTAAATCTAGCTGCCAAAATACAAGTACATTGCATTCATTTTATAATTGTTATGTAACATACATACTGCAGAAGCTGAAAAGTTATTGGTATTGTTTCTCCACAGCCTCACATCTTTTGAAAGTCATTAAACACATGGAAAATACACTTTAAAATGCCAGCAATTCTAAGCTGTTTCAGATACATTTTTATAGTTATCAATAACTCTACAGCATGACAGGCAGTGGGGAACCAAGTCTTGAATTTTGTTTGCCTTATTTTACTTGTAAATAGGAACATTTAGTGAAATTCAAGCAAGTTACTTTGAGTATAATTTCCTTCTATTTTTAAGCAAATTATTAAAAGCAATGAAGTCCAAGAACTAGCTCAGTGCCTCTTAGTAGGTAACGCTCTCCATTACGTCCTGCAAAATTTTAATTCCAATAAATTAATATGAAAATGTAACTTCAGGTGATTGTGGCTTGCTTATAGTATATTCAGCATGTAAGAACCTCCTGGCTTTACTGGACCCTCATGAGACCCTGCTGGAGCTTAACCACCTGCACTGGTGTAGACGGGTTATCAAGCCCTCGTTACTGGAGTCATCTCTCAGAGGTGTCCTTGAGACTTGATTGGAAGAGGCATGTACGCAAGGGTTCCTACTACCGAGTAGTACCTTGCCCCAGCGTATTGCAGCTCTCCTAGAGAAATATACATCCTTGAACGCCCAGTGTTTAAGGTACAGTTGGGTCTACAAAGCACGGCATACTAATGTT
Source organism: Ardeotis arabs (assembly GCA_011801015.1). Classification (NCBI taxonomy): domain Eukaryota; kingdom Metazoa; phylum Chordata; class Aves; order Otidiformes; family Otididae; genus Ardeotis; species Ardeotis arabs. The sequence goes on along the minus strand of JAAGAY010013706.1, from coordinate 82,030 downwards.
GCCAGGATTTACTGTTTGAGCAATTGTTCTGTAAAACTCTGGGAAGGGATGCAAACATATTAGCTCCTGAGTGTACAGCAATGTAGTCTGCAGTGTTCTTGCACCTCTCCTAGATTTGCAGTTTGGTTGTAAATGGAATTCTATTTCTCTTTTAGGGAAAAAAAAAATCTTAAGAGCTATTTAAATGGTTGCAGGCAATTAGCATGTGGCATCTCCACACCCTTCCCACCCCTACTCATACAGTTAGATGTCCATTCAAACAAGCCATTGATATCTTTTAGTTTCAAATCACACCAGCTAAAATAATAATCGAAAAGACAGTATTTCTTTAATTCCAAAATTTATACAAGTTTACAAATCAATATACCACACAAAGTAGTGAAAGGAAGAGAAAATATGCTCAGCAACATTTTACTATAGTATAACAATGTTCAAATATGGTTACATTTGTCATAGTATTGCAAGACTTTTTAAATATAAAGAATCAATGATTGAACAAGGGGATATGGGGTATGCCATTACTTACTTTGTTCCTATGCAATGCAATATTTAGCTTCTAGAAAATAATGAAACACTGGTGAAATGCTGTATCTAGTTTCTTATGAGCTCTATTTCCATTAAAATCCTGAAACAAGATGGGAACACTGACAAAATGAAACAAAAGCTTACTAATCATTAAAGTTAATAAATAGAAACCTGTCAAAACATTACAGTGAAGTATGTTAATTTTACTCCATCTCTCCTTTTCTCTATATAGATACACTTCCATAAGTGGTTTTTTTTTCCAGATGTCTGTTAAATAGACGCTTTTCAGCTATTCTGGGGAATGTACTTTTCTTTTAATTTGAATATTTTAATACCAACCTAATAAAAACTTTCAGAATTGCTTTTTTTTTTCTTCATCAAAAGCCAGGTCCCAGCAGTGAGCATTACACTGAGCTTTGTATGATAAAAATAAAGATAGCAACAACAATGGAGCTAAATGTCAGAGCTCCTCAAGGCAGGAGGCAAGTTCATTCTCTTTTTCACCCTGAGTTATGTCTTTATAGTTTACAGCAGCAGCACAGTTCTTAACTCCTTGAGATACAAATAAAAACAGATGATGTGACAGCCTTAAAAGACACAGTTCTGGTATACCTGACAATTTAATGCAAATGTAGGGTTTTAGCTTGGTTTACTTTATCATTAAAGCGCTAACAGACACGAAGACATGGGCACACATTCTAGTTTCTACTTAGGATGCCAGCAGTGCTCAACCAGACCTCTCCTACTGGTGCAGCCTGCCAGGTACCCAGGGGACAGCATGGCTCTCCCTGCCCTGGCTCCCACCCACTTCCCGCTGCAGCTGATGAGGAGGTTTGCGTTGAGTCCCAGGCTGCCAGACTTAGACAGACCTTTTTAGTCTGTGCTGGCTGGATCTTCCTCCCATTTTACAACAATACACAATTGTGGCTCAGATGATATTTACATTCGGGTGAAGCGACAGCTTTTTTGAAACAAATTCTCTGGTGTAGCTGTAGCATTACTAGTCGCAGGTCTGGGTTTGAAGCATCTCCACTGGTAGCAAAGCCTGGAAGGAGGGGTGTAATTTCTGTAATATCAGGGACAGTTTCATCCCTTTTGTTTCACAGCTTTAATTTGGTTTTCAAAGAAAAAAAAAAGTTTAAAAAAAGAGGTCAATTGATACATTTTTTACATGTCAACATTGAGGTTGTGGAGCTTCTCTAAGAGCTGCTCAGTGTGGCCAAAGCAGAAGGTGAGGCTGCCTTGCCCCACACCACATCAGAGGTCGGTGAGGTCCACCACAGTAAGGGATGAACACAACCGTAGGTAAATACTAAACCCAACACATAAATCCAATTTGTAGACCTACAAGTGGCTGAGAATACTTTCAGTGATATTGAAGAAACGCTGCTCCTGGTCCTACCTTGTTTCAAATCAGCAGTCAAAATAGTATTTAGCTTAAATAATCTTTAGCATTTAGCTTAAATAATTTTTTGGGGTACTTGTTGACTCAATACCTATATCACAATTAGAGGAAATTCAGATTGACTATTTTTCATTTGGAACAACAAATTTCAGTTATAAGGACTAACATATATTACCTGAAAGAAGAGAGTCATGAGAGATATTCTAGAACCATTTCAATTTGTTATGTGAAGAAGAAATTAGGATTTGATTAAGCATCCCTTCTTCTGCATCCACAGCGTGATCCACTGCTAAGTGTGATATATGAGGTAATTTCAGAAATCACAACTTCAAGCTACTCATGTTCTCTTTGTGTGGATGTAGACAGACATCTGAGATCATCTCTCTGTGGAACACAGCTATGTGTGTAAGGTTTGTCATATGTTGTGGATAACATTTAAATGATTTGCCCGACTCAATAAAAATTAACACATTGATCCCTTTTAGCCAGCTGGACTGTACTGTGTGTTGCATGGAAGGTGTTATTCTTTTATTTGCCTTTTTTTACTTTTTTTTTTCCCCCTCAAGGATTGCTGACTCGGCAGCTTCTCAGGACTTATTCTGATTTTTCCCTTCTAACAGGCATGCATCACCATAGGCAGTTAGGTACATGACATATTATTTCCAATGGGCTGTTGTAGCAACTTCAAGACATTTTAAATCATCAGTCCGGAGGACTAGAAGATATAGCAAAAACCGACTTCAGGCAGCTCAATAAGGTAAAGCAAACTTGCTTCACTGCACAGTGATGTACCAAAATCCTGTTATTTTTTATTGCATGGATAACGCTTTCCAGCTGCTGTTTTCCTGTCAGTTGATATTTAGAATATAAAAATAGTATATACAATTCTAAGTCTGTGTGTGGGTACAACACACAATGGACAGTTTATAGTTTTAATTCTGCAAGTATACTACATTTTTACATAAGTCCCAATAAAGGCAACTTTTTTGTCCAGTTACATAAATGTGCTTGAGTAGTTTGCTGAATTGGAGGCCAAAGAATACATATGATTATTTATCATCAAAACTATAGGAAATGACATAAGAAATTAAAGATTAGCTCAGCATCTCTATCTAGGCTAGTGTTCTGCCTCTAGCAATGACTTGTAGTGAAACCCAAACCCAGACTCAGGAGGAGGATAAGGAAAGCCTCAGCGACTCCTCACCTATGTATCCTGATGTCTTATGGCAAAACGCAGCTTGAGGAAGTCTGAGCTGAAGTTGTATTCTCATCTTAAAATGAGAAGATGGCACATGTCTTTCCATCCATGCTCCAGGGCTAGCATAGAGTGATGTCTTCTTGCAAAGTCAATTCATTCACTTCATCCAAAGAGTTTAACAAGCTTTAGTTCTCTTGTATAACCCATACATACCCTGGCATGTCAGTGGAACTACTGTCTTATACAAAGTTTATACAGTCTGACATCACCTTTGTCCAAGTCATTCTGCCTGCGCAACAGCTATCTTTCTGCCTTGAGTATCTTGGCTGCTTTCAAATATTTGAAAGTGATTAAGGCAACACTGAGGTCTACTTAATTGCTCCACTCGTTTCCTTTGAAGTGAAGTACTGTGTTTTATACTTCAAAGCCAACATAGTAGGCCTCTATAGGATTTTGGACACGTTTCTAAATTTGGCAAAAACAACAACAAAAAGTTTAAGCAGGAGAACTATTTATTAAGTGCTAGGTTAAGTTTTAAAGTTTACTCTTCAAATTCTAAAAATAAAAATTAAGATTCTATCAGAATTGCTGACAAACCTTAGCTCTAATGGTCTGATCATTCCTGTATGATTTAGCACTAAAGAACACATTTTCATTGCCTCCTTGATGTTAAAGTGGTGTTTCTATATTTACAAAATGATGGGACTCACAGAAGCAAACTGTTTTCTGCAAATGGAATCCTAATGCCTCTTATTGATTCCATTAAAAAAGGAAGGTGCTGCTTCCTTTTCTTTGTTACAAGCAAGTAGATTGGTTATTTTATCTGGCTATCAATATTTTGGGGTCCATATGTCATTGAATTTTTACTAAAATGTAAGTGACCCTAACAGTCATATAAATCTATCTTTTTTAAAAAAAAGGTTTGTCAACCTATTTAAAAATACTAAGAGTGACAGCTGTTGGAAAGCACTCTCCTCTTACTAGAAGTGCTCTTTGCTAAGATAATCCACCCCATTTATGAAAACCTGGTCTTGTTCTAAATATCAGTAAATAGGGAGATCTAATTTTATCCACCAAATTGCCTTCCTGCCTTTAGGCTGAAATCTAAACCAACAACCTTCAGTTTTAGAAACTAAAAACATTCCACAAGAATCCGTCGCAGCTTCTGAGGTAAAAATGACATCTACACAGACTTTTTATTGCCTGAAAAAGAAATACTTACACGTCATAATTAAAAACTAAACAGGGCACGTAAAAGACAAAAATAAATTGTAATATGTACACACATTAGAAAGGATAAATAGCAAATATATTGTAATACTGCATTAAATGTATGCATATGTGAATTCCAGACCCCCCTAAAATGTTGTGTACATTAACTCAAAGGATAAATAAGTGCTAATGTAAGACAGATAATTTCTTAGTGTAAACAACGCCACAGGCTTTTTAATAGGCCTTTGGGCCAACTTAGAAAAACCATGTATTGCCTTTCACACTCCATACCACTTAATAGTACTGTACTCACATATACAATTTCAAGATAGTATAAAAAATTATGCATCTAAGAAGCATTCTTCACACTCAACAAAAACAAGCTGCAGACACTCTAAGCATTTTCCCTTCACTTTTTACAAGACCACTGGCTGAAGACATACTGATTCATCTGGGAGTTCTTCCTCAAAGCAGTGGAAGAGTCCTTAAATGTAAAAAGTCACATTAGTAATCACTGCTCAAGCCTACTAAAAAGACTTTTGTGCCCAATTTCAATTCTGATTTTGGATTCACACGAGCATGATGTCAAAGTTGTCACCACTGCCTGCCATAGATGAGAAAGATAACGATCCCTCTGCTTTGAATGGCAAGTGACAGACAGCAAGGAGTGTTTCTAAACACAAAGCATATAATTGCATTCATAGTGTCACATGTTAATTGTCCTTTGAATCCTGTTTATGTATTTCTGAAGATTCAGAGTATGTTGACATTAAAAACCAAAAAATATATTACTTGTTCTGTAAGAATGTTCAATGTATTTTGTTGAAGCATGCTCATCGGGATTTTAAAAAAGACAGCTGAGTTATACTAGAACTAATTTCTGGCAACTGTATTTACTGGCACCAGAGAAAATTACAGTTCTTCACTAAAGTACTGATGACATGAGGACTTGTGGCGTGCTGTCTTTCTAAGGCAGGCCGCAGCCACTAAAAAAAAAAAAAAAAAATACATGCACAGTTGCTCACACTCTCACATTTTTTTTAAAAAAATAATTCCTCCCACTGGCCAAGTGCATTGTTAAGCAGTCCCATTTGTTCCACTTTTCTCTGTGGACCGACAAGCAAAGTCTCTCTTCCCCCACGCTCTCAGTTCTTTTCACACTCCCCCCTCTCAGTCACAACCCTGTGAAGTCTGATGAGTTCCTGGTAACAGGCTCTCAAGCGATTGTCTTCAGCTCTTCCTGACTTGTGGAGCTCCGATGAAGAAGTCCACTGACTTGTCTGTGTGCGCTAGACACAGAACCGTGGTTTGTCTTAACACTGACAAACTCTTCATGTGGGTTCTCCTCCTAGGCAAATCATTTGTCCATTGACAAAGACGAGGGCCACATCCTTCATTAACCTCAGGGTACGCTGTAGCACACACTCACACTCAGTCAAGTTCCAGTGCAATCTCAGGTCTTCAGGACGCAATGATTTCCCCAAAGAAAAGTGTTACATGAAATACGAGATGTGGTCAAACGGTTATGGACGATGAAACCTGAAATGATAAATCATTAAAAACCAGAGTTTATTATTTCAACTGACAACGCTATGATCGTCATCCTGCTCTCACAGCTGTTTTAACCTTTGTTGCCTGAACAGCATTATTCCTGATTTTCCTGGTCTGTGTGGGATTAGAGTCAGGCCTATCATCCCCCACCATCTGTCTGTCTCTACCGGAACACCAAACAGGGCTATGGTGTGGTTCAGGCACTGGTGTACATCTGTCTGTCCACACCATTAACCCACTACTGTGGTGTCCGGCAGAGTTTTGCTTGGGTCAACCAGTGCTCTTCCAGATACTGCCTGGGCATGGCTGGGACTAGCACAGGCCAATATGCAGACTGGTTTGAGGGGACATCACCCTGTTTTGGGGTGGGAGAAAGAGATTAACTGTATGAATTCACACTGGGCCAAGCCTGCTGGCCTCAGGGCTGGAGAACAGTCTCCAGTCTGTTTTGTTTACCAGTACAGATTTATCCACTATTGCATCCACTATTTGGAGAAGTTGTCAGTAAATCAGAAAAGCTCTGCTAAGCTATAAAACTTGCATTTTCTTTTTTTAATCCTTCTGCAAAATGAGGCTAACAAAAAATTAATTTTTTTCAAGGTACCAACACATTTTATGGCGCTGCAAATGCTTTATTTCTATTAACAGCAGCCAATTGTGGACCACAATTGGTTTTTAGACTTTTAGAGAGGGTACACCCATTACTCCAGATGGCCTGTATGATGGACAGAGAAGTGGGTTGCTCCAAAGAGTGTCGCCAGCCTTTTCTAGAACAAGTTAGAGCCTACAGCAATTGAAATTCTAACTGAGCTTAAATGTAATGAATCCAAGCAAAAGGGTAAGAAGGGCACCAATAGCAGGTACTCAATGTATCTATCACTAGACTTCTAAATCTATCTTTCAATGGCTTTAAAAATATCCATACTTTAAAAAAGCATAGGTAATGATGCACCTAATGCAGTAGATTTACATAAGTTTTTGTTCGACACATTTTCTCTTAATATTTCAGAGAAGAGTAAAAATGAGCCACACATTACCTCAGTATGTGGTACAGCACAATACAGGGATGTGTTTCTCAAATAAAGGAGATGTACACAAAAGCTGACATTCACAAGTACGCAGCTCATCCGCTAAGTCAGGGTACAGTGCATTGCAAAAAAGACACAGTATTTCTGTATTTGTGTAAAACAACAACATATTGGACTATATATAGCACTTCCATTAGAAGCACTTTATAAACATCTACTAATATGCTCTTCCCAAACTTGTATTTATTTCTCTATTTTTAGAAACTTGGTTTCTTGGATTCTGTTATGAAGTAACAGAAGGAATCAATGTAAATTGCCAGCAGCAGAAAACCAATTCAACTGACAGTCATTACAGTAAATGATGAACAATGAAAAATCAGTGTTTTTAATTTCCCAAGTTTAATATTAAATTTGAACAATTCAAAGATAAGAGTTTCTTATATTGAATACATAATAATATAAGAAACAATATGTTTTAAGGTGTTTTTGTTTAATAAGCAGCTTGTTGTCTTGTTCTATCACAGAACTTCACGAATAAGCCTTTGTTAACTAACTGCCAATGCAAGTGGCTTTTGATTTGTATTATCTCAGTGATCATCCCTGAAAAAAAATCAAAAGAGGAGTAATTCATTCTCTGGCCAGAGACTTTTGTCTACAGTATTTTAAAACAAATCACTTTTGTTGTATCAATCCAAATGTAGTGGTGAACTATGTAATTTTTAATGAGAAATCCCGGAGGAAATGGGACTTCTCATTATTTTATTTTCTAAATTGCAACTGACTTAAAACATCTGCATCTAGTTCATCTCTTAATTAGCTTTTTCTACTGTTAATCTGCTGACTTCTGTGCAGTGGCTCAACAACATGACCCGTGAAAAAAGAGTGGAAAGTGAATGGCGAGAGCCTGATTTCCCTCAGGTTGAAATTCTGTCAGGACCTATAGAACCATTGTCTATATTTATCACAATATGGCTGTGCCTATTTTTCACTCCATTTTCCAAGGCCCACCTCAAAAAAAAAACCAAAACAAAAAACCAAAAACTTTTTAACTGGTTTCTCACTCCACTGGATCCCTGAGATTTTTTGGTTCAGCTTTCAAGAATCCAATTGTAATCAGTCTCAACTGTTTTCAGTTCTTGTCAAAAAATATCTGATTCTTTTTGCATGACTCATGCATATCCATACTTATGCTTCTATATTGCAATTGAACTCAAAAAGTTTAAGCAGAGGGTTGCACTCCATCTCTCTCAGCACACAGCCAGGTTTCTATTCCTGCTCATTTTGCTTCTTTCCCTTGGGAAGCCCATTTTTTAAAAGTAGTATTTTTATATATTCTAAAGAAGATATACTACCTACTACCTGAAGAGAAAATTACCTCAGAAGTTAAATGAAAATATCCAGATCCATGTTTGAAAAGGGCATTTTCTAATGGTCAGAATGACATTAGACACTAGATTAAAACCCTGCCTCCTGGTTCATCTCCTGGCTTAGGTTTGCTATGAAAGTGGTTTAATATTTTGAAAATCTATTAATCTTATATCTACTCTGAAGTGAGTTTATAGTATTATTTTAAAAAATCCATGTTTTGGTGAGAAAAAAAAAGTCACTGAAGTTGTGAAATCAAGCATTGAACTATGATATGTCAAAAAAATCACCAAACATCCATCTCCCTTTCTGAATTTCCCTTGTGATGCTCTCTTTAATTAGAAGATTCACACTGACCTGCTCGAATTCAGAAAAAGGAAGGGACCTAGTCTTGGGCAATTGTTTTTGACTTAACTCTGTGTGGAATTGAACACAGTAACACTATGTATGCAATGTTGGCTGATCCTAACAGCAAGTTCTGCTTGCTGGTGGCAAGTCTTAGCCTTTATAACTTTGAAAGGGACAAACAGATGCCATGGGGATGGCAGGAAGTGCCTCCCTCCCCCTAAGCATAACTCTGCCAAATTTGAAGTCTTGCTAAAAACTGTGGACACTTTAGAGCTCGTTAAATAATAATGTTTCAGACAACATCTTAGTGTTACCCAGGACAGAGAATGAAAAAAATCCAGATTAAAACATTAGAAGAAGCAAACAAGGAATATTAGAATCTGTCTTGTTCCCCTGAAAATGCTGGCAGGAGCCTAGAAAGCTCCCCAAAACACTGATGAGCTTTTCTGAAGTTCAACACATCATCACATCATCTAGTTTTCACTTACCAAATGCATCTAAAAAAAGGTATACTTGCATGAGCAAGGGAGTACTGCCAGAAAAGTACATCGCTTTTTTGTGCTTGAGGACTGATAAATTAATCTGGGAGAGATGCTGAATGCTTTCAAAGGACTATTTTTTTAGATTCCCCAAATAGTCTTTTTCCATGTAGCATCTGATCCACTGCAGTCACCTTCACTGCTGTATCAACTCCCCAACTTCAGGGATGGCACTAACAACACTGGGAAACCCACCAGAATGAGTGGTGGGATTCAGGTGGGATTAAAGAGGACTCATGGTAGGAATCTGTGTAAGGAGTCAGTCCTGACACAGCTGCAGAGGACTTGCAGAAAGGCAGGGGGTCGCTGTCATACTCCTCTCTCTGACTTATGCAAGAAGAGGGATTCACCCACCTGGTAAATTGCCGACTTTCCTCATGTACTTCCATTTCTGTGCTTTTAAATTCATTCAGTTCTTTCCGTATTGCTGCCTAATAAACAATAATGATACATGCAACCATAAGAAACACGATTCTTAAGGAAAGTAAAGAGCCTGAAGAGAACCTGGCCCTGCTCTTGCAGGTTCCCTTACAGTCCCTGTTTTCTGGTCTCCCTTACTGTAGCCCACAGTTCTCTCACATTTCTGATCACCAACATGAATGACTTTTTTCAATTACAGCTATTTGGAGCAGTAATACACTACAAAGAAACCCAAAGCATCAAACACCAACAATAAACATTGAAACACCACATCTACTACAAGGGGTGAACCAAGTCCCCACCAAAATATTGCACTTGCCTCAGACAAAAAAGGGCAAGGGATTGTGTTACCTCGAGAGCCACCCGATGAGAATGAAACCAGGAGGGGATTTTATCTCCAGGCACAGCCTCGAGGAGCTGGTCAGTCAGTCAGGCTGCCTGCACTGGAACTGTACACACAGCAGGAGCCTTGTGTGTCCCCAATGGAGACAGGACTTCAGGAATGCAAGATGAACAGCATTTTTTAAAGGGGGAATTAGTCACTTGATTTGATTAGTTTTATGCAAAATTAAATGAAATATTTGGACTTTTCAGGCTTGTGTTTTCAGTTGGCAGATACTAAAGAACAGCAGAAATTCAGTGCACTTTGTAAATGCCTTCTTGCTTATGTTCAAGGAGTGATAAGCAATTTACTTCATCAAGTAATAAATATAATTTCTGAAATATTCTAATATATACTACAAGGGCTTTTGTTTCTATGCCATATGCTTTCCTACTTTCACTGTGAAATGAAATTACTCTTTTCTTTCACCACTTTAAATTAAAGCAGTATCATTTCATTAATCCCTAAAGAAATCTCATCTGGTGTGCATGCCTTTCAATGCAGAACAGACCAGCAGCACGATAAAATTACAGCATCACTAGGCTGCAGTCTCATAAACGAGAAACTTCATTTTAAGCAGGGGATGGTTCTGTTTAGCCACAACAGCATGCTTATATGAGGCTGCTGTAACAGCTAGGAAAGAGACAGCTATTTCTGAGCATCGTATCGGCAGCAAAGACACCAGAACTGCAGCTCCATAATATAGTTACAGTATAATTTTCAGCTCCCACTGGAATTAGAAAAATGACTTCCTTGGGAAAAAAGGACAAGGGAGTTCCAGGCAACGTGAGGTCTTTGCCTTTCTGCTGAAGCCAACAAACATGGGGATCACAGCACCAGCCTTGGGCACCTGTTCATTACAAAATGAATTGAGATTAAACACTGCTACCCTAAAGTAGGTAGGAAACTCCACTGTTTGTTCTAGTGAAGTTTACCCTGGTTGGACCTAGTGAAGGTGGAGGTGGTGGGTGCTCTAACCTCCCACAAGACTATGTGAGGACTAAGGAGTGCTCAGCATCTCCCAGAACCAACAGCTACAAACAGTTCTGGGTACATTTTTAATGTTTCAACCTCCACTTGTTATGAGATTCTCCTCTGATTGTCAGATGAGTGGCACTAATATTAAAATACAAGCTGAAATAAAACCAGTGCTTCACAATCCTTAGCTAAAAGACAGTGGGTTCTTGCACATATCATTTTTCATACCAAGCACATCTCACAGGATTTCCACAAAAGTTAGTTCAGATCCAGTGCTGAAAGGGCCAGAACTTTTTGATACATAAATCCTAAAGCTTCCCTTTTACAAAGTGGTATAGGAGGGCAATGGAAGAGCATTTTATGGTAATCTTTGACTGATCTGTTTTTTAAAAGAGAATGACAGAATAATTTGTCTCATCCTTTGTAGTTAAGCAGAGGAACTATTAACTGCAGCATGCTGGGGGCAAACTTCCCAAGAAGGTGTACTGCACACATACGGTCAGCTCCTGCATTGATGGTTGTGGCCAAGAACCCTCAGGACGATGGAGCAGCTCCTACCTTTTTCCACTTCAATGAGTTGCAAAAGGAACTCTCGGTGGCAGTGACACAGGCTTCTGCCTGCAGAAACCTTGCCTGAATTCCATGAGTCGTGGCCACCTTTGCTAACAGTGGGTATCTGGCTTAGCAAGGCTTTAAAAACGCAAGAAATTCTGGCCTGAACTGCCAGAATTTGGAGGTGGCAAATATGCTCTTAATAGGCACCTGCGTGGGTTTTCTTTGCTGCAAACAAATGCATAGTAGTACCGTGACAATCTCACTGCCTCCAGCAGATGTAATTCATAATGCCAGTGTCAAGAGAATGTAAACCAGAGCAAAGTCCCCCAAAAGTGACAGATGCAAGCATTTTCTTATAATCTACATTTGTCCCTTGCCTTGTCTGCGGGAGTTAACCTGGCCCAAGGTTTGTCAGCACGACGGTCGTAATCTGGAGAATCCGTGACCTCCACATACTCATTAAATCGAAGGATTCTTCTTGCTTGAAGTTCAGCCACTGTAGGCCTCAGGCTGAGCTGTAAGCAGGAGACAGAAAATAGTATGTTTAATAAGATGAAATAAAAGAATATAAAAGATGACAGTATGATGTAATCTCAAGAGAACTTTAATAGTATTTCTAAATAGGGTCACTTTCAGGTGTCTAAAAAAAGGCACCATCCTGGGAACACTGCACGGGAATGGGGAAGCAGCACAACCTGATTTCTCCAATTATAAAAATAGTCTTTGTTGGGCAGGTCACAGAGAATCATGACAGTTATCCCTGGAACATTAATTGTGATTTTGCAACTGTCCCACCATTTACCCCACTAGGTAGTAGGTCCATTTGCATTAACAATTACAGAGTCTGTTGTGTTCAACCATAACACTGAAAATAAGCAGGATTTGGAGGTGTCTGCCTAGCTAAAAAAAAAATTGGTTTGAACATCTGGGGGTCACTATGATGCCAAATTGTTTCAGTCACCTCAATCAATCTTCACTTTAATTAACTAAGGATTATCATATTAAGGAAACTATTTTTTTCAGAGAAGGGCAGACCAGGGATTCATATGGAAAGTCTCCCCATCCTCTCCACAATGAACACCCAAAGTCAGGGCAGGAGATCCATAGCTGCTTTATTTCCATGGACAATGAGCACAAGCCCACCTGCAGCAGCCCAGACCACTGATGTGGTCAGAAGAACAGTGAAGGGATTTCTCAGGGCTCACAGTGCTTTGCTGCCCTCTCCGCTGCTCTAGAGAACAGCAGATCTACAGGTGTGGCTGCCCTCAAACACACATGAATCAGCAGTGGTCATGCTCACAGAGGAAACGTGTCATTTCTCTCCTCTGCTTACAGGGACAAATATTAAGCATAGCCAGACTTCGTACGGTTTTCCAGGTATGCAAAACTGGACAGGACAGAGTTTCCTCCAAGATGGATTTGCCTTGTACTGCTTCTTAAACAGATTGCTAATCTAGGGGCGTGACGGATGGGCATTTGCAGTAATGTATACACACTGATTTTTAGAATCTTATAAAAAAAATCACCCTATGTACACAAATACACAATACAAAAAAACCCCACATAATCACCTTTCTACTGAGTCTACGTTTTATTTCTCTTTTGGCTTCCTGTTCCTCTTCTTCATTCTTCTCTGTTTTCAGAAGAGATAAAAAGGAGTGAATATTTAAGTATTATAACTGCACATACTGCATTTCTCTTGGTTGAAAGCTTCAGGACTTCAAGTCCTGGCTCACGCTTCCTCATATTTCTGGGTTATCCTGCATGTGTTGTCTGCTTTTTGGATTTTGTATGCTCTCATTTATTTTCCCTGTCCTCGCTTCCTCTGATTCTGTAGACATCTCAAGTCACCACTGTGGGTCAGGAACACAGCAAAGAGGAGGCGTCTGTCATTTCCTCTTGTGTTAACAGTAAACAAGAAGTACCCTGACAGAGCTGCCTGATGTTTCAATTACTTGTCCTAACATTAAAATCACTGTTGCTTCTACTTCCAACATGCCACCTATTGACTTCAGGGTAAGAGTCTAATTATTCATAAGGGTCAAGAAAAAGTTTGCTTTGAGTATCTGAATCAGCTGAGTGTCCTTTACTGCTACAGGATGCAATGAGTCAATGACAATTCATTTCAGTGCTGTGTAATTTGTTAGTGCAAATTGATTTTGTTACTTTAATTTTTTTTTCTGATTTTATAATGCGAGCATTTGATTCAGCACTCAAGCCCTTTTGGTTAAGGGCCACTAACTAGACCAAATGAAGGAGTACAGCAGCAAATAACATGTCCATTTTCTGAATGTATTTGTGCTATTAACGAACTTCTGTGCTAACTAAACTTGATTTCTTAAGTGACAGTGAGAAGCAAACTTACAAAGGCACTTTCATATGGACTAAGCATTTTTTTTTAATCAATGTACATTTTAAGGAATATTATTTGCCCTTTCAGTCCACCTCTGATGGTTATATGCAAAGTTAACTTTGTTGTGGCTGAAATATCCTACCTAGAGATATCCATGAAATTCTGATCCTGTTTTATTCATGATCGGGGGTTATGGACTCCACGTTGCAGTTCAACACTAACTATGAATTTAAAGGAATTAATTTATCTGTTCTGGATGCAGCCAACCTGCATAGATGAAAAGGCAGCTTAAAATCCTGGTATATAGTTGCCCTGTCTGCCATGGCCAGACCACTGTGTTAGTACAGGCAACTTGGCCGCAAAGGACCTTCTGTATCATGACTGAAGAAGTGGAGACACTATGACAGGTCATCTCTTGGTACTTGCAGATTTCCTTTGCTGACTCAAAGGCTCACATATAAGAAGAATACAGGGAAAGGGGAAGAGGAACAAAAGATAAAAATCAAAAAGAAGAAAGTTACAGTAGGAAAAAGGCGATGGTAGCCCAAGACCTGCTCTGTGAAAAGCGTCCAACACCACTTCCAGGTTTCCATCAGCAAGATGCAATTGCACAGGCTTGCTGCTAGGATTAGATTGGATCTAGTGTTGATGTTGATTTTACTGAGATACTGAAATGTGAATGTAATTTATGGTTTATTAATAGTTTTTCTCTTAAATGGTGAAGAAATGGATGGCCTGTTTCCATAGAGGAACTGTAAACTAACTAAAACTGAAGAAAGGAGAAGTAAAGATAGATCTACATTTTAAATATTTTTATTAATGTATCTATCAATAAACAAGATGGGTGTATTTAAGGACTTATGACTTCAGATGAGAACTCTTTTTATAACATCTTCACCTAACAAAATCAAAAGCATTGTAGCTGTTTTAGGACAGGTAAATAATCTGCAGGCTTTTGTTTAAACATAGTGTCTTTGCAATCAATAGACGTAGTAATGGAGGTAATTAAACACAAGCTATTAATTTGGGGTTCCATTCACCTGGAAGTCATTTGACATAAAAAATTTTGTCCCTTCATGAACTGAGTTGCTTAAGTCCTACCTCAGAAATCCTCCAGTAGCACACACAGCAGAAAAAAAAAAAGCAGCTGAATATATACATCGCTGTACTGCCTTCTCCTTAATTTAGTTTGTAAAATACGTTCTGCATTATTCATATCTTGACATTTCTTTGCTATCTAAACCACTGTGTCTCCTAAGAAGCAGTAATAAGATGCCTGATGCAAGAAATAGGGGCTCATACTGCTTAATGTGTATCTTAAGAAACAACTACCAACAGCACGGCGACCTGAAATATTGTTTTTCTATATTTTGGAGGAGGATAAAGTAAAGGTGATCTGGACATTTAGGAAGCTTCGAGGTTGGCTGCCTATGCCAAGCTGTGAAGCTACCTCCCAGTGGGCTGTGGACCTTGAGTGCAGATAACTGCATGAAAGGATGGCTGACACGGGAAACCATCTAGAAATGTGAGATGAACCATTATTTTAGGTGCTGGGCAGAGGGTCCAGGCAGGTCCTAGAGCAGGTGTCAAGGAGAGCTGGAAGCCCACCTTTTGGAGGACACTCCAACAGGAGGCACCAGGAGCTTCCTTCACTCCTGGGCAAAGCAAGTGGGGACTGAACCTGTGGGGATCAGTCACTTTTCTGCATGAGAGGTCAGGGGGCAGGACGTGGTTTACACATTCAAGCTGAGTTTTACTCAAGGAAGAAAACTCAAGAGCCAAAGGAAAGGGACTGAAATCTGGTGGCTGCTGCTAACATATTGAATCTGCTGTCTGGCAAACAGCCCTCCATCTATGGCAGTGAGTCGTATCTGAAGCACCTATTTCCAATCCCCAGCCTGCTGGGCAGAATGTTGCTTTAAGCCGGGTGCTACAGAAACACTGCCTTGATACAAATTCCTATTAACAGTTAACACCTACCACATATATTTGGTCTTGTAAGGTAAAAGTTGTGGAAGCTGCATAGTGAGTTAAGATGATGTGTGGTGCTAAACTGCTTTCCACCTTAGAAGTGTATCTAATCCCTGCGATGTGGAGAAAGAAAATACAAACACAGTGTTCCAGCTGCGAGTCCCCTCCTCAGATGTCCTGCTGCTGATGTACTGACAAAGGACCAGTCTGGTGAGCACCCTTTGCTCGCAGGAGTCTCCAGTTAGATCCCAGCAAAGCTATAGCTTTCCTCCTTCCCTGCCTGCAGCTCCTAGGAGGTCAAACTGGGATTTGACTCCTAACTGAAACAATTTTGTTGAGCATCATTTATCGTGGCCTTCGAGTTAAACAATCCACCGGTCAAAGCGGAACAAGCAGCTTCCCTGGCATCTATATGTTATCGCTCCTGCAACTTTTGCCGTATTAAATCTAGTCACCTTCTATTCTGAGACCTTTGTTTTGCAGCAGAAAGAGAAAAGAGAAGATAGAAATTGTTTTGCCTGAGGACTGCACTGTTCTTGACCAGAAAGTACTCCTGGAGCATAAAACCGAACTTTCCATTGTGTCCCTATGGGATTAGCTATGTTTAGACTTCTCTGTGGGCTTGCTAGGGAAAGAGAAAGAAAAGACAAACAAAGCGCTTGCCTCTTGCAGTGCTCTGGAACGCACAAAGCAGTTTCTCTTTCCTGGTTTTACAAGCAAAGATAACCATTAATATTCCTTAACTAGCATCAAGAGCTAAACCCTGTTTTCTACAAAGCCAGTATTGCCAGGCATGCAGGTGCACAGTACAAGAAGTTCACTGTCCCTTACAAAAGCAGGAAAAAATACAATTATCTTAATCTGAAATTCCTGGAAGAAATTTCTTTGCCATAATGCATTACTATAAATACTACTGGCTCAAAGCCAGTACACAAGAAACTTGTCTTTATTAAAAACACAGGGCTTTATCTGTTCCTTTGAGTGGACTCTTGAGTTATCCTAACTCTGTTTTATTGTAGGAAGACTTAGAAATCTGGATAGTTTTATCCAAATTGTTTTTATAGAAATCCGCCTGTAATGTCTTGCAATTGTACTTGGTCACAGGATTTTCAGTAACTGATTTATCATGAAATATTATCAAAACAAAATTTCTTGCAAGACAGATTTCCTCACTAACTGGAAATACAAAAAAAAAAGAAAAAAGAGGGACTTTTTCTGAACCGCTTAAAAGATTTGGTCTGAACTTAATCCTGAAATAAACATTTATGCCTTTACCACTTCATGTAACCTCGAAGTCTGACAAACATTACTCAAAACAATACTTTCCCTTTGGTGCAGTTTACATACAAGCAATAATATAATCCTTTCTCCCCATCCATTGCTTAAAAACAGAAGAAAGGAAGCTTTATGAAAGAAATCTCAACTTATTCACAAAAGCCGCCTACAGCAACAAAGGCATTTCAAAGATGTAAACATTTCTGAATGATGCACAGGAAGGGAATGTAGTAACGTCGATAAATAGTACAAGTGCTTTAGTGCTGAGAGAGAACTTGCACCCTGAAAGGGCTCTGAGTCAGACTGTCACCACAAACCCCGGCTTACTTTGGTTTGCTTTGCGTTTTACAGATCACTGTCAACTCAAAATATTTCACATCTCGGTGATAAGCAAAAAGCAGTTTTGGATTCTCCATGTCCTTGTCAATGACTGCGATTTTTTGTGATTTATAATGCTGCTTCCCAGCCTTTATTTCTTGCTCTCCCTTGCATTTTTAAGACAGCCCTCCAGCAGCAAGAGGGGAGGATGGCTGGAGGCATTGAGTGCAAAGCCTGGTACGCTGCCAAAAGCTTAAAGTAAACAAGCTGAAACAGGAGAAGAAATCTATTAACTGCTTTCCAGTCTTGAGCTACTTATTGCAAAATCAGTGAATAGAATAAACAATGGCAAAAGGGATATTAAATACATCACAGGTTTGTTGCTAGATTAGCTATCCCGAGATGAGCTGGGCAGTAGGAAAGCCTGGCTGGTGCTCCCAGCTCAGTGGCCCTATCATGGCCCACCAAAGATGTTTTGGAATTTCCTTTCTCACACTGTCCAGCATAAGCCGTTGGTCATATAAAACCCCTTTCATATTTCAAATTTTATCTTTATCTATGCAACCTATAGGCTGAGAAATTACAGCCTTAGAAAGACTGTTCATGTTATGTATTGGGCTGGAGTCCTCTGACCCCTCTCCTGTGCACCATAATGCATGAACTATAGCTTCCCTTTTTAATAAGACATGACACTATTTGGCTTTTGAATGCTTGGACAACAGCAGTAGGATTTCATTAGCATAGGTGCTTGCTTGAAAGCCAACAATGGCTATATCTCCTTGGTCTGCTGGCCTGAGCAGGTGACAGAGTCATCAGTCCATAGAGTCTGCCAGGTAAACAGCCTGTTTTCTTTCCTTCCACCATGGTTGCACAGTTTAACTCCAACTTTCCTAAACAATTGTTGGAAATAACGGCATTATACCTGCTCTTTCAGTTACATCAAGCATGGAAAGTTCTTATACCTTAAGAAGAGATGCGTTTTTGGATTTGTGGCTATGTGTGAAAGGCTTCCATGTGCATCATCTTCATTTATTTCTTCTGTTTAAGAATCGAGTACTAGCTACCCTTGCAGAAGGAACACAGGGCTAGCTAGAGGAGCTGGACATGGCAACTGCTACAGTAAGTGTCTAGGTAACATTCGTATTATAGATTTACATGGGAAGACAAAAAATGCTTGTTCTGAACTGTTTGCCAACCTAAGAACAAAATCAACATAAGAAAATGGAAGAATAGGTATAAAGGGTAGACCACCCAACGTACTTCATTCCTCTGCCCCTGACTATTTGAATTATAGACTTAAATTTTTCAAGGGGGATACACTGATTTAATCAATGGGAAGATATTCTGTGAGAACGTTACATGCAAGTTTCCGTACAGAAGATGTCAGAAGTGAATATGAAGGCCAGCATGCTGAAGTAGTTGGCATATACCTATTCACTTTCCCTTGAATACTTCACCTTTCCTCTTTTGACTTTGCCTTCCAACCTCTGCCCTTTATCCCACCTCTGACTCCTACTGATATTCCCTCTTCCTCCTCCTCATCCTCACAAAAATTAGGCAGAAGTTTAACCAACCTTGAACTACTTGCAAGGGGTATCAAAGTTATTCCTGGTCATTGGGACCAGCTTCAAGAAGAGGGGTTGCGACAAGCAAAATTTGGCATCTTGAATATAGGCAACTTTCACAGCTAACATTATAGGTTAGTCTATAGACCTAGTGTTGGCGTGTTATTTTCTAGAACATAATTTCCCTCCAGTTATGGCTCTAGCTCTAGAGCAATAATGATAGGCTTCCATATGAATCTAACATACGTTCACTTTCTAAGTGAATAGTAGCTGAACTCTGAATAAAATACTTACGTTTCAGGATGTTTCTTTGCTCTAACTCTTCAGTTGTAGGCCTCTGGCTAAGTCTCCTGTGAGAACAAAGTAAGCAATTGATTTTAAACCAGATCCAAGTAACACATTACAATCTGTAATACATCTTTGAAGGTGTTTCACATATGGCCATGATATTCTTTGCCAGCAGAGGTATTCAACAACACAGTTCATTTCCAGACACAGTTATAATAACTATGCATGTAACCTCCGTACCAAGTGGGCATTTGTTTTAAAAGATGTGCTATTGCCACTTGAACACATAAATACCTGATACTTGCATAATATTACAGAAATTATACCAGCAAATTTAAATTCCTCATTTACAGGTATAATTTTGTGAAAGATTTCATAAAATTTTTCTCAGATATTTTGAGTGCAAATATTTTTTTTTTAAGCCAACATAAGCTGTGCACTCCTCACTTATTTGTACGTACAATACAACTAGAAGTTTTAATTGAAACTTAATTTTATTTAGTTACCCTTATGTAACAACTGCCATTAAAAAAACAGCAAACTGAGATGCTCATTTTCTGGTTTGAAGGTGACTGATATTGTCTCTATGTTTACCAAACAAGTTCACTTGTTCACTTGAGAAAAGGAGCAAGAAAAATTTTGGTAGTAAAATTTGTTTTACAGATGTCTTAAAGATGACTCTCTGCCCAGCAAACCTCAGACAGTTCACTATGGATTATCTTTGGCCTTCTGAAACCCATCCGATTCAAACCATGCGTGGACTTTCAGATTTAGTGAGGAGGACTGGTAGGTTTACCACAGTTGACCAGTCCCCACTGCAGGAAGTCCCAGGCTGGGACCTGACCTGACCTGACCCTGACCGAGCTGTGGAAACAGGTTTCCCATCAGACCTCAATGCTGCTGGGTGCTGCCCACCATGCCAGGAATATTTAAGGAACTGGCGTCAAAATTGTTTGTGACTTCATGCATGAGCACAGCCCTGACAAGCAGGGACATTGTCTCCTGCCACCAAAGCAGAGCTGTGCGGGGAGCATGACAGCTTCCCAGCAGAACCAGCAATGTCCCTACACAAGGAGCTCAGGATGGGGACCAAAGCGGCTTCTGCAGTTCAAGCCCCTGACAGAGCACCAACAAGCGGGATGTGACTGCTAGAGCTGGGATTTGGTCAGGAAAATGGTGATAACAACCATGCTGCTTTATCAGCAGAAGAAAAATGACCTCTGGGCTCTACACAACAGATGTATCACTCTTACAGTTAAGGGATGAAATAAACGACTTAGCCAGCCACTCAGTTCACAGAGCAACTCAGTTCATCTTCCAAGTGCTGATGCAGGGCTGCCGTACTCTGTCCTGGAGCAGTACTGGCCAGACTGCCCAGTACCTGGAAATCCCCAACAAAAACACAACACCCTCCAAATCTGGACAACATTTCTGGGCACAAGAGAAACAAGGACAGGTCTGGGAAAATCCAGACATACTGTAGTCTATTCTCAGAGACTATGAAAGTCAAAAATAACATTTATGAGAACTTTTTTTTTTTAAAGTTTGTAAAACCGTGAGTGAAAATTAGTCTTCTTTATGCAATGTTCTCAAGTCCATGAAGAGAGAGTAACATATATCCCATAGCAGTTAAAGAGCATGAGAAAGACATGCCTCAGATGGGCACAGTAAAACACTAAACTCTGACCTATAAAGTCAGCCTCCCCCCATTTCTTTTGCTGGAATCAGCACGTGAATAATGAAGGAGTTAGACAGCAGGAGGAGGATAAGGAAGACCAGAAAGGACAAACATGCACAGGTGTGCTCTGTGTATCAGGAACTACTACTCTGTCCAAGATGGGGGATACACAAGCGCAAGTTCCTGCTAATCAACATGAGAAAAAGCTTGAATCATGGCACTGATTATTCTGGAGTCACTCTTATTCTCTTCCTCTTTTTTTTTTTTTTTTTTTTTAAATAAAGAACCCCAAAACCCAGAAGCTCTCAGATTTGTTTCTTGCAGAACAAAAATGCATCATTGACATTTTAAAGTTTAGTGAGAAATAAAAATGCTGTTTTCCAGGCAGTTATACCATGAAGATCCTGTACCGCGCACTGGATTGCATTTAAAACATGAACCCAGTGTTCTTGATTCTCTTCCTCCACCTCCACCCAGTGAAACCACATTTACCCTGCGACTGATACCTCACTAGCTTCGTTCCAATCTGATGTCTGATTTCCTGCCTCTCCTCTTCAGATGTACGCTGCAAGATGTTTTTGTCTTCTAATTCTTTCTTAGATGGTCTGTTGCCAAGTTTGATAGCAAGAGTATCCCTACGACGAATTTTACTTGCCAAAGAGCCTGAGGAAAGGAGGAGGAGGGTAGGTTTATTTCATTCATGCTTAGGTTACAGACACAAACTCCGAGTAAGAACTTTAATACCTCCCCAAAGCAGCCTTGTTCCCACATGCAGGAGAAGAATTTTAATTAACATCAAAAGAAAAACAGTTTTAGCTCAGTTCACAGAACAGAAAGCTGAAAGGCTAGGATGAAAAAGCTACCAGCCAAATTGATAGAGGAGTTTTACAAACATCACCTGTCATCTGTGAAGTGACAGGATAAAAATTAAAAATCTACACTTAAGTGCCTTTGAAGTCTGATACATTACGGGTTGGTTTATTTATCAGCTTGGTATATTTAGCAACCTGCTGCTCTTTTCCTTCAGCCTTAAATGGCTTAGTCTCATTCTGTCATTATTTCCCTCATTCTTTCAGTTGTCTTTTCAATTTAATACCACTTAGTTCTTGTATAGTGCTTTTCATCTTTAACTAATTTGTAAATTAAAAAAAAAAAATTACAATTTAGGAAAGTGCTCTGAGTGCTTGTAAAGTAACCTAGGCAGGAACCCCCAGGCACTGAAGCAATCTGTTCATACAACAGATAAAGCAGGGACAAGGGCCATGCAATTTTGCAGTGTTAGCTTCAGCCAGCTGTGGAAGGAAGGGTATTTTTCACAGCCTTTAGTCCTTCCCTTGTGTCTTGATATTCTGACCGAGGGGGCTATTTATGTCCTAGGTTGGCTGATTTTCACCACATAAGGTACTTTGGTAAGACCACAGGCTCCCAGGTCACTTCTCATAAGACATCATGCTGCCGTCTGAAAACATTAACTTTTGGTTGCTACTATTTTGGATCATACTCAAACCAAACACAGAACTGCAGAAGACTTCAGCCTCTTGAGCTAGCTGGCATTTCACCTTCTGCTGCACCAGTGGCCAAGGAGAAAAAAAAAAGTTCATTTTCCCTCACCCTGCAGTGAAGCACCTTCTCTTCAATGGCTGTGGACAACACTCTCAAACCATGGTTCGATGGTCATTTTATTCTGACATAAGGCCACCCCGCAGGTGGTAGGGGTAGGGTTTCCCCTCTCTCTACCACAACAGCCTGTTGCTGCCACCTCCTTTGCCCCAGCAAAATTGCAGCTATCGGGTGAGCTGGATCAGGGAACTGATTCCATTGAAAATCAGCTCAACAACAGCCACTGCGGCAAAAATAAACATGAGTGCTGGCCTAAAGGAAAAAGGAACTGGGAGGAGGGATTAGGCAGAGAGTGGACAGGACAACCCCTTTCGGTAACAGCACGGACTTCTGCCAAACGATTTATAATGATGATACAGCCATGACCCCAGGCGAAATTTCAAAGCTGTAAACTTAGAAGTAATCTACTGTGATCTGCTCAGTCTGCTAAGGTGTCTCAATGCCTAAAACATCCTGATCAAAGAGGAACAAATGACTTTCAGACAGTGAAGCTGCTGACTGATGGGCTTTCTCTGTCGTCCACCACAGCCTGTTACTCCCACAAGAAACTCTGAGATCTCTAATGCCATTCAGCTGAAAGCTTTAAGGGTAGATTTTCATGTCTTGGGTGAGTCAAATCAATGGCTCATTGATGCCCTAACGCGTAGGCCTTGTTCCATCCTCATGTTCTCCTGAAGCTGCTCCTCCCACCTCCACTCCCATCTGCGCAATGCTTCATCTGCTTCCACCACTACACAGGCCCCAGCAGGTTTCTGATCACAATTGCCTGGGAAGGGAGAAGCACGCCACTCATTTTCTCAGTACTGGTGAAATATTAATCTAAAATATTCCCATGTAGCCATACCCTCCTCTCTTTACTTTGCTCTAACATGGGTCAGGCATGCTCACATAACAGAACGTGAAAAAGGCAGCCTGCAACTTCTCGGTGGGATGCTTACTTTCAGCACTTGCGTTATCATCATCGTCGTCATCATCATCATCTGTGTACAGTATCGGCCCATCAGAGTCTGAGTCACTGCTGTGGCTCTCTCTGCTACTTTCAGTCTCAGGAGGGGCAGCGGTGTCAGAAGCCTCCTCCACCAGTTCAGAGCATGCCTGGTCAGGTGCCTCTGCTTCTTGGTCTTCTTTGGTAGCCAAGCTGTTAATTCAGAAGCAGACATGGTGTCACATTAATGCAAGCAGCAGAGAACACAAATGGAAGACAGACTGTATAAGCAAGCATGAAAAAAATGTTCTGTTATTCAAACTAACCTCTTTCTTTCTAAAAAACATACATAAAGTCTGTGTACATGTATACGTATCTGGATATATGTTAGGTAAACAGATGCAAACAATCTGGAATTACATGCTGGAAAGCCTATATAAAGAAAAATCCTAATTCTTTTTTATTTCTTGTGGGGTGGGATCAGTAGCACATAAAAGCTACTAAGAAGAGAAAAACAACTTATAATGTTGAGGACGAGGGGAGCAGATGGGAGCGCAAAGCTTCCTGTTCTGGAAGCCTAACACTATTTATTGTAAATACAGTTTTATTGCTGTTGAGTCCAAAATGTTCATGTCCATCACTGATGAACATGGAAATCAGTGGCAGAGTGCTCTCTGCCTTGGGAAAATCTTTTACATGAATGAAGGGTAGAGGCAAGGGGAGAAGCAGCACAGGAACGTAATGCTGACACAGATGTACCAGCAAGAATTTAAAGGAAAGTCTCTAGGCCACTGGCATCTACATTAAACTCTCTTTGCTTGTTACGAAAGATGCTGGTTCTCGTGGCAGGGAAAAGGCAGATTAATAAGCAGTTTCTCTTTTTGCTGGCAACTATTTTGTCTAAAAAAATGTCATTATGACCTTGCTCTTGACTAGATTTTATAGTATCTGAGACATAGACAAGCTATTAGGCAGTGACAGATCAAGCACCTACTAACCAAAGCCTGAAACTGTTATTTTCAAGTCTGCAAGTAAATTCGGCTATTGAATTGAGGGTTTTAGCACTGAGATATTTAATGATATCCACAAAAAACCGCAACCTCCTTTTGTAATTCAGCACCATTCCTTTTGTGCTTTCATAAGAGAGAAATAAAAGTGTTATCAGCTACTAGATGAACTGCTGACTGCAGTGGTCACATTAAGCCACACGATGACATAGGAGGCAGGTTATGAGCAATGACCTTCTGGGGAAATGTGAGGCACTGCAGGTGAAGAGCTCAAAGGCATTGGCAAGGAACAAACTGTGCTGGGATGCAACACAAAATATTACCAGTCAGTAGAAGAAACAGAAGAGATCCCCATGCACCTACAATGTCCCTTACGCAAAGAAATGTGGCTTCCGCGGCTGCGGGTCTTACCACTCACCCATAACAGCCATTGCTGTCTTACCTTTTTGCGTCTTCTCCAGTAGCATCTGGACTGCTGTCTAGGGCCGTACTGCTTAGGCTCTCATCCATGCCATGCTCAGTCTGGAGAAGAGGTTTAGCATCTGATCCGTGGACAGACGGCCCTGCCACACTGCCATCTGACACATCCTGGGCATCTGAGGAGACGGCGGGCTGAGCAGCTGCAGCAGGAAAAGGAGGTGGAAGTGGAGGTGGAGGAGGGGCAGCGGTGGGAGGAGGGGGGACAATGAGCTTGCTTGGTTGGTCTGCGTCCTCTGATTCGGAAATTACTATGGAAGGTTGCTCAGGCTCAGGTTTTTCTGCCTTCACTTCCAACCTGTTGGCTGTAGCACCTGAGGGGGAAGAAGCAGACCCATCTGGTGCTGTTCGTAGGGCTGACTGTTTCCCAGGTTTTTTCTTGCCCCTGGGAGTCCCTGATGTGCCAAATTTGCTGGAAGTCTCCTTAGAGGCTTTGGGATGAGATGATGTGGACGAAGGAGATGGTGATGAAGAGGATTTGGAGACTGGTGGTTTTTTTGCATGAGAGGAACTAGCTAAAATAAGAAAAGAAAAAGCATTTTACAGTCTTGTAGCTATATGATTTCTGCACTGTTCTTTCTATATGAGTCGACTTGTGCCGATATTTTAAAAATTAAAAAATTACACTCGATACTTCTACAATCCTTCATCTATGTGCTTGAGACGAGTAAATGTTGCAGTTCAAATTTCAGCTTCAGAGGTGGGAAAAACTGAAACCATGAATACTTGCCCAAGAACAGTGCAGGGGATCAACTGTTGGAATGGGTGAGAGTTTGATTCTAGCATTCTGCATTGCCCCTTACAACTTGTCTGGACAGAATCTAATAAGTCCACTACTTTTTTTCAAAATGTGTTTAGTGTCCTAGTTAAAAAATTTGCTACTGGACAGAGAAAACTGCCTGGCCTTTTCTATTATGTGAATTTTTGGTCTGAGCACTAGGAGAACACCATGATTTTCCTGATGCTTTTCAATGAACACCTCAGGACCATGACAGAGATTGGTTAATTACCTTTAACAGGATTAACACAAGTGGTGTGCTCCTAGTTAACGGCAAGCAGCAGAGGACAGCAAAACAAGATGTACTTTCAGATCCAGCTGGGCACGTTCATAAAATAAGAGGCAGAAACCACTGATCTCACTCTGCACAAACGATCTTCAGAAGAGAGGAGGCACTGAAGGCCTCCTGTACGTACTGGAGGTCTTCGTCTTACCATGGACCAACTCAAGTAACCTTCAAAATGTAGTTAAACAAGGTTTTGACACTAGTTGTACAAGCTAGCCAGTGATGTTGCTGTTTAATCCTGTGTTACTTACTATATATACTATGTACTTTGCAAAAGATTTCAGCTAGCCTGCATGCCCACGTGCAATTCCAGTCACATTTCTGATTGCAGTGCTGATGCACCCATCGTCTGGACTGGGAGCTTCAGACTTCTGACTTCAATTTAAAAAGCAATAAAAATGACAACCACCTTAATGATTCAGTCCTTTTCATCAAAATGCATCCAACTCAAACACTTCTGCTGTAGTAAAAACACATTAACCTCAAGAGAACAAATGAAAGCATTATAAAGCTACACAGCAGCCTTGCAGCTAAGCTTACTGAGTAAAACAAAAAGCTGTTTACAGAAATCTGCTAAAAGGCCTACTTTACTTATAAGCATTTAAATAAAAACAAAACCCCAGCAGGTTAGGATAGAACCAAAATACAGATACCAGCCATAATAAGCTCACGATACAAAAATAACTTTCACAGTGAGACTGTTTTCAAAGAAGATGGAAAATAATTCAGAAGACGCATTATTCTGTTCTCTTCTGTAACTCAATGTTATGGTTTATAAACATTCAGAGCACTGAGAGGTTTTCAGTACATCTGGAAAAATCTGCAGAAACTCATGACTTGAAGCAAATCACTGTCCCTCTTTGTGCTCAAGGTAAGCGTAAAGGGCCCAGTACAGAATCCACTGACACCGCACTGATCATCCAAATCAACTACAAATCACTGCCTTAACTTACTGGCAAATCAAAAGGAAGCAAAGAAGCAGTAGGGGCAGCAGTTCCTAATTGCAATGGGAACAGATGGTGGCTCCAATCTGCATATTATTTAGCAGAAACCTTACTGAGTAAGGATGGTAGAAAGAAAGGGCTCTGGTTCTGATCCAGCACAGCACTCAAACGCAGGCTGGAGGTCAAAAGAACCAGTTACATGCTTACGCTTACAAACTCCAGCACAATACAAATATACAGCCACACTATAATTGCTGCTAGGAAAATGTCAGAAGATGTTTCCGTTGAAAAAGCCCTTACATTAACCTCAGAACCTTTCTGGACCTGCAATCAGATACAGAAACTTGAAAGATTTCTCCCAGGGAAAATCCCCCCTACACTTTCACGTAAGTCAAAAGTGCTATCGCTATTGCTGCTTCTGACAGGGCTGGCTGACAATTTTCTGACATGCCTCTTTTTCAGTAGTAGATTTGAATTTTGATTAAATGAAAAATTTCATGGCTGTTATTTGCCTTTTGGCACATGTCCATGCCTATGTTTAAGTCCCCTTCTCCCAACTCTTCCACTTCAGTTTGGAAACCTCCCGTGGTGCCCTCAGCAGAACTATGGCTCAGTTGTTACTCATATTCCTCTTCCCCTTCATGGGACTGGATCACTGGCTGCATCATGCATTCACTTTCAAGGGGATCTGATAAACCTCTTGTACTAAATACTGCTCCTGATCAGCTCTATTTATTAAGTATTGCCCTACTTCAAATTAACACAATTTACCTAATGTTGTAAGAAATTACCAGCAGAATATGTACTATGTTATATAAGGGATATATCAAGGTATTTTATACCTGTATGCTCTCAAGCACTGCAGAAAATTTCAGCAAGGCTACTAGAATACAAGTCTGGAATCTGAATGTATTTTAATTTAAGAACTTAGACACTTGAGAGCTTGTTACCAACCATTGGTCTAAACATTTCTTTATGTGATGAGCTCCTTTATTTCTAAAAGGTCTGCTGTTATAAGGTTCCTTCACCTGGGAAAAACTGAATTTTCCAGTTGAATGTGAAATACAAGCAGCAAATTCTGGGTTTTCAAAATATTCTAGAGGTTGTCTGATGTAGTAGGGACAGCTAATACCAAATTAATGGATATTTTATGCCAAAGTTATTATTGTAATTCTAGTAGTCTTGCAATATTTTCAAACAGTCCTCTTCTGTGTACTTTGAACACAAAATCTGCCAAAATGTACAAGCTATGAAGAGGTGTACTTGGAGAGAAAACTGGAGGGACTGAAGGGCTTTGAAAGACTGACAGAGGATTGAAAACACAAGGCTTGTATAAACTGGCCAATGCATATATACAGCCCATTCATCAAAATAGTGCTTGTGCTCAAATTATATTTGGATGTTTCCATTTTGGTCATCATCTAAATTACAACCATTCAAACCTGAGACTGGTACCTTAAGAACAGCTACTTAAAATCTCTAATCTAGCATCACTGCTGAACTTCAGTTTGAAAGTGCAGTGACAAACACATCTGCTACATGTCTGATGATGGACATTTTCAACTTCTAGTGCATATTTAGAATCACAGGAAGCCATGAAACAGCTCAGGGAAGCCTGGCCATTTCTAATGAGCTATGATTTTTTTTTTTTTTTGTTAGCTAAAACAACTGCTACTCAACAGTCTTTAAAGATGTCTTCATGGTTTTATCCTTTACCTCTTTGAGAGCTTGTAATTTTGTCAAATTAAGCAGAATAGCAGATATTTCCAGCAAAAAGTTACAGTAATACCAAGGTAGTTTTACTTTGGGGCAATTCCTATGTTTGGTTTCAGAAATCACCTTTTTCCCTGCTGATTCTTCAGCAGTTCTCTGGGTCATTTTGTTGCCAGCATTCACACTTGAGCACATAGAGTCTCTGATGTGCTTGGTGTTGTGCATAACGTTCATCAAAGACCGAAGTGATTTGTCTGCTGTCTGGGGTGTCTGCAGACAGCAGAACCAGATCTGACTCAGCAGAAAACTAGCTAAAAACATCCATAGCATGCTCTTTAGTAACACTGCTATGTAGAAAGGCAGAAGTTATCGTAAGACCAAGCCAAGCTCCCCCATGCACATGCACCCACCGTAACTGGCACTGCCTGTGCAGTACTCACCAGCTTCTCGATTTGCACTGTGACTTGTTGGCTTGGGTGGTGGGAGAGGAGGCTGCTTAGCAGAAGCCTTTCCCTTTTTTTTAGCATGAGGTGCTTCATTACTCTTATGGCTGGTGGTGCTGGAAGTAGCAATAGCATTTTTTGGTGGTAGTGGAGCTTTTTTAGATTTAGGCTTAGGCTTGGGGAGTGGTGGAGCATGGGATGCCAGTATTTCTGGGCAGTGATCAGTAGTGCTCTCTATGGATAAGAAAGTGAACAGAAGCCAACTGACACAGACATATGCCACATACATTAAACAGTAAGCCTGACAACAATGACTACTTTTTGCTGCTTGAGCTCTTGGGAATCAGGAGAGACTACTTCACCTCCTGCCTCTTCCCAAAATATTATCTCAGAAAATAATTACCGTCCATCTCAATTCAAGTCCTTCTCATGGAAGACTTTCGCCTGGCACTTCTCTGTTTCATCTATTCTAGACCTCCAAGGATCATCCTTACTGTTCAGTATCCCCAACTAGACTGCTAGCTGCAAATTAAACAAGGTAAATTCCATTTACTCCTCTAACAAATTCCCTCGGCTTCTTTCCAGCCCTCTGAGATTAACAGACTATAAAACTCAGATTCATGTGAATATGAACGTGAACAGGGCCATTCTCTCAGCCACAGGTTCAAATATGGCTATGCAGCTGAAATTTTCCCCTGAAGCAACCCATTCTCCTAAGCTTCCGACTCCTTGCTCACAGCAACTTTATTTTGGGTATCTTCCCCAGGATATTTCTACTCTTCAGAAAGAGATGAAACTAAATCAAACAAGACTGGGCTTTCAAGAATCAGTAGTTCCTTAGTCAACAGGAATTTGGACAACGCTGTGTCCATTCAGTCTCAAGATAGCCTTCCCAAACCTTCCAAAAAAAGGATATTATAAAAGCAAGAGTGTACCATCAGAATCATATGGGCTTTAATTGCATGTTACTGAAAACTACAGTGGCTGGGGAAGAAAGGAGCCAAGCAAATATTGCAAGGACCTCTAACAGTCTCTTTTATTACTCAAGAGGAAACCAATTCATTTCTTGCAGCATGCCCCTATTAGAACCTCACTGTTAAACACATTAAATGGCCATTCCTAGATCTCCCGTCCGTTCCCTGCTCCCTTCATTTCCGTGTAAAAGATTCCCAAGAGATAAGCAGCATGTTTTCATTTTAAGATTAGTAGATGAAAAACAAATAATGTGTTGGACAACAATGACATTCTTCATCTCAGAAACAAAGCCTTTTCAACCTCTAGCTTAAGGCTTGTTAACATGAACCCAATGCATCACCTGCAGTTATTAAAAGCAACATGCACACATATGTCTCTCCATGAACTGAAGGAATTAACATTAACTGTCCAGCATCTTCATCCTTTATTTCCAGCCCATTATAGATGAATGCTTTTGCTAAAGTTTTACAAGAACCATTGCACAGCAACCTTTTGCAGCTTTCAGACTCCTTTGAGCACTGATTCTTGCTCTATCTCTTTTTTTCCAGAAAAAGAACTTCAGATTACAGAAAAACTTTGGAAGAAGAAAGAAATATACATATTTGATACACTGTGCTCTCTTCTTTCATAGCAAAAAGGACCTCCTTGTGAAATTCTACCTACCTTCAAAGTTGAAAAACTGATTTAATTCTGAAAAAGCAAGACATTTTAAATTTTTAATTCCATTAACAGAAAACATGGCAAAAGAAGATAAGATTTTGTATTCTGAAGATCTTGAAGGACATGATTATCAGAAAGAATTTAAAATGCAAACAATTCTTTGATATACCTTTTACTTACAGGTCCCAGCATGCTAAAATTTTATTTACTAATAAGAAAGAATTTAAGACTTGTGCACTTATACACCATTACTATGTTTTGCTTCCAGTCATATTAATAGAGAATATATTAAAAAGAGAATAATAATCTAGTAAAAAGAAATACAGCATTCACCATATTCTAAAGTAACAAAGTGCAATTATTTAGAATCTCAGTCAACGTACATTAAACTATGTAACTGATTAAACAGTGTGTATTAGAATTTATCTTCTGATTCAGGAAAAATAGTACAAAACTTAAGGCTAAAGCTTTACTTGGTTGCAAATAAACACATCTCAGTGACAACCAACTAATAATTTTCAAATTTTCTTTAGAGAAATAACTAAAAGCTATAAATGAAAAACAAAATTGGAACAGCTCATTCACATCAAAGTTCTTGCTTGCAGACTTCAGTTGTGATTAAAATTGGCAATTTAAATAACATTGATTGTAACTGAAATACCTTGCCATCACTGAGATACCATCTTTATCTAGGACAGCTCTTTCCATACTGTTACACACATTACACCAAAGACTGGCAGACTTTTTCTGCACAGTAGCATCCTGTCTGCTCAGATAGTTAACAGCTCTCATCGACTCTTGGCTGCCCCTTGATTACATGCATGTTGTTTGCTTGGCCTTGACCAATGAATCTTCTTTTTGCTCAAAGCCATGAGGAAAGCTGTGGTGAAGATTATTGCCTTTGGCTATATCACGCCTCTTGATATCTTCTTAGCTTTGTCATTTTTATCTTTGCTAGCTTCATATTTTTTACCTCACCAGATGTAAACTTGACTGCCCTCAGCCTCAGTCTGATCTTGCCCAAACTATTGCTTTTCATTTACACTTGAGATACAGATTTCCAGTTCCTACTTGGCCAGTCCATTATACTGGCTTTTGCCAGTGACAAGTCAAGTTTTGAAGCAGATGTTTTTCATTGCTTTTCCTCTGCTGCCCCTCAGGCACTGTGAACGTTCACTGACTGTCCTCTCTCAAATTTCCCTCTGCTGTGATGCCAAAGCTGGCAAATTTCAGGCTGCCATCATTGTGCTTGTTATCCTGGTCTGCTCCCCTCTTGTTTTTCAGTGCCTAATATGGTGTCCTCTTGTTTACTGCAAGTACATTGGAACGTTTCTGGTTTTTTTTCTGCATTTATGTAAGACAATACAATAAAGTCCTGGTATATATGTAAGCACTGCAGTAATACAAATAACTACTAAGGGCAACAGTGTCCTGATTCTGAACAATAACAGGGATGGTCTGATGTTTGTAAATGGCTCGAGATAGAATTATTTTGTAATTGTACCTCCCTAACATGATTCTGCTTGAATACGGACCCTTGGTCTTCATGCCTGCTCTTTCTTTTGCATCTTTTGCCAAAACAAGGAGGCATCTGAATCAGTTCAGACCCACCTATTTGTTCAAGACAATCCCCCAGATACCTCAGTACCAGCTGCAATGTATTTTTATTGCTGCTGCTTTTCTTAATGTAGACACCTGTTCATCATAAACTGACCTCCAAAAGACCATCAGACAGGAATATCTTTTATTCACTGCTGCCTCAATCAAGACATCTGCTGCAAAAGCAATCCACCTATAAATTACTCTTTAAATAGGAAAGCAAAGCAAATGTTAATGTCTCATTAAGCATTTGGATCAATAATATGTTTATGTTTAGAATAAATTTTCCAAAGACCAGATTTTCAAGAAAGCTCACTTTGAGACCAGATTTTCTTGTTCCCAGGGGCCAGACTCTTAAG
The DNA here is from genome assembly GCA_011801015.1 of Ardeotis arabs. NCBI lineage: Eukaryota > Metazoa > Chordata > Aves > Otidiformes > Otididae > Ardeotis > Ardeotis arabs. The sequence goes on along the minus strand of JAAGAY010013706.1, from coordinate 49,290 downwards.
AAAGCTGTGTTCTCATGTAAATGCATAAACGATGGTCAGGGTTATAAAGTACTCTGTATACAACAGCTCTTGTGGGGACACATCAAATCTCAAAGACTTTCGGAGAGATGCCAGAGTGCCATATGCACTAGAAAACCAGATGACTTATTTTGGAAGCTACATGTGGGACCTTTTGCAAACTCTGGACCAAATGGATCTATGAAAATCCTAGGCACAGTTTCAGAAGCCATACATTATACATGGCTTGTATAATACAGCAATTTTTTCTTTACTTTCGTGAACTTCTAAGGAACCAAAACCCAAAGCTTTTCTACCCCAGGATTTTGTCATACAGTACTGGTATTTTTGTTTCTACAGCTAGAGCAGTGAGAAATCATAGAATAGTTTGGGTTGGAAGGGACCTTCAAAGGTCATCTAGCCCAAGCCCCCTGCAAGGAGCAGGGACATCTCCAACCAGATCAGGTTGCTCAGAGCCCCATCCAACTTGGCCTTGAATTGTTTCCAGGGATGGGGCATCCACCACCCCTCTGGACAACCTGTTTGAGTGTTCCACTACCCTCATTGTAAAAAGTTTCTTCCTTACATCTAGTCTAAATCTACCTCACTCTAGTGAAGCTCCTCCTATATGAAGCTAGCTCATGGAAAATCAGTAGTGCTGCAGCACAAGCACATTATCTACATCAACCGCAAAGTACCCTTCTTCTGGAAGATGAGCACAACTCAGTGGAGTACGCTACAGACACTAGAGTACACTTTATTAAAATGGAAGTTGGAAATAACGTATGTTTTGTTGTCTTTTGCAGGATTACTCCCTGCAAAATGAAACTCAGTAAGAGTTTTGAGCATCATGAGTTTCCTTCCCAGTCTATGCAGAGAGTTGTGTTTTGATTAATCAAAACCCAGGAAGCTGTCATTCAGAAACATGGGACACAGGGCAAGACAAGATGCCTTTTGTCTCTTTTTTTTTTTGACTTGTGGAGTTTGCTGATGCAGGTGGTGAACTGATACAAATCCTTTCATAAACTTCAGATTTAACCAGCTCCATTTTTTGTTCCTGCTCTTGCTACTAAAATTCTCTTCAAGAAAAGACCCATTCTAATTATCAGAAAGTTTCCTTTAATTCCCAGTCTAAATGTATTTGAAGCTGCTTTTATTCCTTTCTACTTGTGCCAGTACTGTCCTCTAGCCATGCTCTCTCCTGGCTATATACCAGCTTGCTACATTCATCAAATGCACTCAGGCTATCCCAGGCTCCGTTTTGCTAGGCTGAACAAGAACAGCTGTCTCAAGATGCTTTTTGCAGTCCTCTCTGCAGTTCTGGATTCATCTTTCTTGAAGATGGATGAGCAGTCTACAGATGTCTGTAGAATTCCAGATCTTACTCTATGATTTCAACAGCGCCATGCGCGAGAGCTCTTGTAACAGAAACAGTGTAGGAAACAGGAGAGAGCAGAAAGGAACAGGTGTAACATCTGACCTAAAGCAACCACATTCAGGTATTTTGCATTGGTTCCAAGATAAAAAAGAAAAAAAAAACCCACTGTCATTTTACATTGCTAACCATCCACCTTTTATGTAAAAATCAAGATGTTAAATCAAGAGAGAATACCTAAAACACCTTCACTCTCAGCTGCATACTTTTACCATTTCCTGGTCTATGGGAGACTTGGAAAGTGAAAGGCATGTAGGCTTTTACATTCCCTTATACTTTCTGTATAGATATGCTCAAATAATTCAATGGTTATTTCATTAAAATCACATCTACAATCTTATTTCTGGAGCCACATTAGGATATCTTTCCTATTAAAAAAATTAAAATAGCAGCTTTACAAATCAGGAGTTTTCCTCTGCCACTCAACTTTTGTGGGTGAAAGCCCGTGCCTCTCATGTCAGCCTACTGGGATGAGCCAGCCTGGCTGACTTTACCGGACAGGCTCTGCCCAAATACAGCTTTATCTAAAGTAGCTTTCCTTTTAAAATGATTTGGATTCAGCCTCATTTACATAGTTCAGGTGATGAATTGAAGATATACTATTATTAGAAGAACTGATTTTAGCCAGAAAATAACTCCGGTGGAGTGAGAGGTTCTTTGGGAGCCAGACAAAAAACTACCCTTTTATGTACGGTGCTCATATCAATGATCTACAGAGCTCAGGAGTGCAGGAAGCCAAGTAGGTACACAAGAGAGAAGAAAGTCAGTCTGCCTTGTCTCTCACAGTGAGTGGTTTAGAGGATTAGTCTTCTGAGAGAAAGCAGGCTCTTGTCTGAGGCCCTGGAAGATGAGGGTCCATGCCACCCACAACACTCACAACAGAGCTCTGGCTTCCTGCAATGCAATTATTTATCAGAGCAGCACCTGATGGTATGCAAAATGAAACTTCTTATCATTTTTTTTCCAGACAGTATCTTGCTAATGGTTACTGAGCCTTTGACTTCTTCAAGCCCAAGCTAACAATGAAATGTGGAAATATCTACCAGAATTATGAAATGATTCAGCTTGCTATGATAAAAATGAGTAACAATTAAGTTTACAAACTGAACTCAAATACAAATCCAGGATTCTCTTGTACACCTGTGTGCCAGAGACATCCTGGGAGGGTGGAAAGGAGAGAAATAGCTCTGACACAGTACCAGGTTTTACACTGTGCAGCATGTCATGCTGCATCAGCATGCTATGTCCCTGTACCTAGGGAGGCAAACAGTGACAATTTTGAACACCTATTCTATTGATGTGGCTCATTCCCACAGAGAATGGCTACAGTTTAACCCTTTATTTTCTGCAAAAGATGCTAGTGACTTTTCTCAGTCAAAACAAACCAAAAGAATACAGAGCTCAACCCAGTACAAACATAATGTGAATAAGTGATGTAGGAAAAAGACTTCTCTGATTCCTCATCTGCAAAGCTTTATCGATCATATTACCTGTTTTAAGTGAAACTGTCACCAGCTTCTTATTATCCTGCCATAAAGGAGAAATTTCCTTTCAAACACTCCACTTGGATGACTGACATCTCATCATTACTATAAACAGTAACAGTTATTAAACTATTAAATTGCCAAAGGGAATTTTTTCACCAAATATGAAAGGCACCTGGGAGCTGACAGGCAGCAGATGGGTACATGGTTTACGGCACTGCCTGGCAGCACAGGGAACAGCTTTCAGGGGTCATCCTCTTCATTTGCTTCTGCTTAAATAATTTTCACATTGCATGGCTGAGCCTATTGTTTGCCCTGTTGATGCTGTACTTCTGCTGTACTGCCCTGTTCATGCTAAAACAAATTTTTTCCTTTATCTTCTCTTAACTCCTAGCATATTCCACATTTTACCATGCATTGCTGCCAGCTCTCACCATATATCACAATGTGCCTGTATCACTTCTTTTTAAGTCTTCAGCTCCAGCAGTCACCATCATATGTATATGAGAAGGCCACTTTCAAGACCCACTTGAACAAGACAGCAAGTAAAGATCACCACCATTTTATAAAAGCATTTTAAAATAACCTCATAACTTTCAGGTGCTGAGATGCATTTGTGGATTAATCTGCCAAGTGAGATGCATCTGTGAGATGCAGTGGGCCTTACTCTTTCACTGAGTTCAACAGACTGACCTCCTTGCTCAACGTGCTATAAAGCAGAGAATAACTGAAGTGTATTCACAATGACTATTCATTCACAATGACTACTGGATCTGCACTGTTTAACACTGTTGCTGATGTGTGGAATCGATTCTTAACACCTTCAGGCAGACTATTCCTCTGCAACAAATCTATCTTGTTCCTTTTCAGGGGACTCAAGATGTTTACGCATAGAAGAACTTCACATTTAGATGTATGAGGAAAGTATACTTGAAGTGTTTTGCATCTTTTGTATGGTCATACTGACATTCTATGAAGCCTAAAATACCAAGTTTGCTCTTTTTTTTTTTGTTTTCCTTCTCCCTTCTCAAGATATACTTCATTTTCTGAAAGGGACTGGAGTGATAGCTATATATTCTTCTGTATCGAGTCTATTCCTGTACAGCAATCATTTTTTAATTTCTCCCTGTAAGATCAACACAATATATATGGAGTGCAGAGTGTAATAATGTGTTTGAAATAGATATTTAACCCTCCCTCCTTCCTTGGAGTTCTACATTCTGCAAAGTCACCTGGAGGGGATTTCAACATAGTTAGAAATGTGTATTTCTAAAAAACCCCTGTACCTTAAGAAAAATTCCAAGGCCAGCTGCAAAAGGCTGTATTTAGGGACGCATACAATATTACATGGTCTGATCTAACCCCAGAGTTAACCTGAACCACTTCAGAAGAGTTTTCCATGGCTTTTGTAACTCTTTTCCCCTGACCCAATATACATGTGGTTCTAGTCGGCACCAAAAGATAGATGTATTTAAATGTCATGAAAAAGGCTAATCTTGTATTTCTGTCTTGTTGGGAGACAGGAAGTATTAGAAATCTCATAAGAAAGGCAGTTCTCCTTGGATATCTAGCCACTTTTTACGCAGTCAAGTGATTTACATAGCTCAGAGAAGAATTCAAATTTTTGTGTTACCCAAACTGACCCTCTCAACCTCCAGAGACTCATTCATCACTAGGTAGAGGTTACTGGAAGACATTGGAAAGGCTGCTCAGTCTAACAACTAGCCATGAAGTTCTTGATCTTTTGGATCTTTGCTCTTTCCTCTAGGAAAATCCAATAAATGGGATAGCATTTAAGAACACTTTCTGACGGGAAAAGAAATGGTGTATTATTCAAGAGGCTAAAGAAAGAAAATAAAACTGCTCCAAATTCTGTGATTCCGCATTAATCTTTACTTTTTTCTTACTCAAACTCTTGTTAGCAAGGTAGATCTGAGTAAAGGTAACAAAATTAATATAGACTTTGGGTCTGCTAAACGTTTAGCAGTATTTACTGCAATTAATCTAAAACAGATTTTCCATAAATGACCTGGGTTCAGTTTGTGGTAGTGATATAGCCCCTTGAATATTTTAGAAGAGCTGGACTGCAACTGTTTAAGACTTAATGAAAACCAACAGGAATGAGTTGCTGAAGTTACTTTCAAAATGATACATGGTTTTTAAGTGGCTTAAACACTTTTGAACTTTCAACCCATTACCCACTTCTACAATGATATGGCAAGGTGATGCTTATGCACTTAGTGTCTTCTTTTACAAAAGGTAAACCTGAAACCAAAGCTTGCCCATGGCTACAAGGAAAGGCTCACATTGAATTTAGGAATCAATCATCCCTGCACGCATTTTCATGCTCAGACCATGCTTGTCTTTATGACCTTATATCCACAGTAAAAGGCATGCCTACCAGTGATGAAATACTGATGTTTCACAAGTCTTATCTTCTCGGCAGGTTCTGCTGGCATCCTTGTGGCAGAATAGAACTCACAGCATGTATTGGTGCTAATGGAAGAACATGTTAATATTTTAAGCAGGCAAAAAACAATTTTTGAAGAATGTGTTCATTTACCTTTTTGATCATCTTTTTTTCCTTCCAATGCTGATGCTTTCTCTGATGAAGTATCATTATCTCCACTGGCTTTTACCACATTTTCTTCCTGTATGGTTTCTTCACCAATGCCTATGGTGTGTCCATTTGAGGTTTCAAAATTTACAGTTACATCACCATCTGAAATGAAAATTAAAAAGCTACTGTCTACTTCCTTAGCACCTACTGACAACACACAGTATCCCTCTGCTTTCGAGTTTCCACGGAAGCAAAGCAGAAAGACTTACTGAAATGTGAAACATCAAGCTGTAGATCTGCTCTGAAAAGTGAATGCTGTAAAGGAATTGTATAGGCTTCCACGTTCTTTGGGTAGACACCTCTGCAGTAGCGGGCCTGGAAACGCAGGTGGCTTTTCAGGTCCAGCTTCGTGTCTGTACACATTAGCATCCAGTTCTCTTCCCCCCTGGATCTTGGTTTACACAGCAGAGAAATGTGTGCATGGACCACAACAGAGCTACAATGTGTTCCAAGAGGCCCCAGCTCTGGCCAATTAGGGGCAGTGTTGCAGGACTACTGTGGTTCATCCAAGTAGGTAAATCACTCAGGAATTCAGACAGTTCTCAGAATATGTGTGCCCAGTTAATAAATTAAATAGGTCACAAAGTCATTATCCAGTCTTAAGAACCAATCATGCATCATATCATTATTAAATTCTGCAAGTTAAATTCTTTCCCAGCTCTTATGATATTTTACTTACTTACCCAGACTACCTCAGCTACGAGGTTGTTTTCAGTCCCGGAAAAAAAAAAACCTTCTGTCTCTTCACTATTTGTCTCTATATTCCCGAAAAAATGCTACATACTCTTGTTGGCTCACAGCTTTCTCTCTTCCCTTATTTACTGATTTCTGTTCTCTGATCCATGCATTTTAAAATTGCTGCTGATTTTCTCCTCTCATCATTTTTAAGGCTTGTTATCCTTATTTCACTCACACCTCACCTGCAGTTCACGTAGATGATTGCTTTCCTTCTGCAGGATTCTCTTGCTGTCCATCCAAAAACTATGCAGATCTACCTGGTGTCTCTTCTGGTTTCTCCCATTGTTTCTTCATTGATTGTGGTAATTCCACTCTCTTCTGCTCCTCTTCCTTGCTGTGTGCTATCAGACCTGAATGTTTGGCAGTTCCCTGGTTTCAACACAATTACGCAGCCTCTCTCTTACCACTATGGGCTACTCCATGGGTTAAGCTGAGGGTTTCATTCTCACCCACACACTAACTTCAACCTTATGTGTAAAAACTAAATTCTGCCTTCTTAACCTTGTCTCGTTCACTAAAGCTGACAGTTGCACAAGGCTTCCTTCTTACCTCACTGCAACAGTTTCTTCAGCTCCTTTCTTCCAGATGTTCATAAATCCATTCTTTCCTCTCTGCCTCCACATCCGGCACTCCAATCTCTTATCCATGTCGTGGTTCTGCAAACACCTCCTGCCTCTGAGTGGCACTCACCACTTTTCACTTCCTTCTTCTTCATCCCATGTGAATTGTTCACATTTCTTACATCTCACATTTCAAGACTCCATGCAATTTCCTCATCTAGCTTTCATCTCCAGAGTCATTCCTTCTGCCTTCACACTGCTCAACCACTGTCTTTTCTGTGTCTCCTTTTTTTCAGCACTTTCAAATAAATCCTGTATTCTTTCAAACTGCTCCTTAAAAACTGTAATTTTCATCAGACAGGAAGCACAACGTGAAGGCAGCACAGAATGGACTGATGGCCTTCTTAAGACTGAAGGAAGGAGATAAAATTGTTTATCTTTACATCCTTTCCTCACTTTGCTAAATCTCCGTAAGGGATCCAAAGTCCCATCCCCTTTTAAGAGCGGAATAGAGGGTCAAAGACACTGATGACCAAAGCATACACACTTTTAGCACAAATGATAGTATGTATGTTCAGACTGTTTGTAACCAACATGAAACGTTAACACATTTCATTAACTGTCCCAGCAGTCTACATGCAATTTACAACCATCAACGGACAAAGTCACACATCTCCCCAGTAAAGCTCGTAGCAAGAAAATGTGTAACAAATTCACAGAGGGACAAATTGAGGTATGGAGAGTTTGCATTTCTTTTTTTAAGCCAAAGACAGTAGCAAAGAAAGTTCAGAAGCCAGCTATGCTGAATGCCATAACCTGGTAATTAACAAAAACACTGCAAAGACAAGTGATGTCGTATGTCAACAAACAAGCCCTTTACTTCCAAATATCAATGTGTACGATACTAACTGTACACATTGATACTTCCATGATTCTCCAGCTCAGGCAGAGTAACACAATTTCTAGGAGAAAAATATTTTTTGAAACCATGGAGTTCTTAGACTCCTTGATAAAATGATGAATGATTTAATTTTAAGCTACAGAAAATTATTTTACTCACTTGACTTCTATTTGATCTAGATTTACAGAAGATCAAGAATATTAGAAAGAATACCACTAGAAACATAATCAGACGTAGCACAGAGGTGTCAACCACGGTTTAATCACGGTTTTCGAAACACAAATTCTGGCTAATACCAGTTACTAAACCTTACAGTATTTTGAAACAAGTGGTGCCTTCCCCCTAGTTTTATGTTTGTGCCATCTGTGAAGGTGATCTGTGTCATAGTGGTGGGATCTGTACGATCCCAGCACTGGTACTTTTTGATACTTGAAATGGATGCTATTGATTTGCTTGGAGGTATCGAAGCCTCTAATTTTTCAGCCAAAATTTCTCATTTTATACTCCAGTTGCATTAGACAGCAGATCTTGATTCAAAAAATAGGTTAATCGCTAACTTAAAAAAAAATTCTGGCAAATAATAAGTAGGAACTACAAGAGTCACGTTACTTGCAGGGAAGATCAAAATACTTCAGAATATGACCAGAAGTCAGATGGTGTACCTAAGGCAGGAGCAGTTACAGAACACGAATCTCTCAACTTTAGTCTTTTGTCAGCTGGCTCAAATTACCTCTCACACTCCTCAGCTTTGTCTCCCCACACCTATTTAAACTACACAGAAACAATGCAATAGTGGCTTTATCACCTGTGTTCAGCACTTAGGAGCTAAATTCTAGGTAATACATTATCACCTTGCTCGGGCATTTCCTTCAGCACTCCCCTTCTTATCAGCTCCTCTCTGCTTTGTCTTGTCGAAATCTTCCTTTCCAACACTAAAGAAAAAGCACAGTTAAAGAACAGATTTATTCTTGCACTGCTGATGCTTGCGAAAAATGTAGAATATTTTTATTTTAAAGAAACCCTGAGAAATCTGTTTTCTCTGATTGTGCAGACGTGGTCTGGGTTTTCACAGATGCTCTCTGAAAATATTCTCCCACAATTTCAGGCATAGAAGGAGGGAATTCATCTGACCCAATGCCTTCAGCTGAGCAAGGTTCCATCAGGCTTCCTTTATAGTCAATGGAAAAAGGTACTTCCAGAGCGAAACTGAACTCACCTTAGCACAGGCACTTAGTACGTAAAAGCATCTCATTACCATTGATAGGGATGACAGCTAGAGACACCTCCATCTGCTCTGTAGATGTTTTGAGTTACAAGAGACAAATCCTGCTCAGACAAAGCAGGGTAGCCTTTATGACATGCAAACTGTTTTAAAGGAATAAACCTTAAACAGAAGCCAGAAAGTTCTGTTCTAAAAGGGGAAAACATCCTCATCCAGGCCTGTTGGCTTTCATGGAAAAAAATGCACCATCCTGTTTTTCAGGTTGAAAAAAAAGAAGCATACAACACAAAAAGACTGTGACGTGAAGCATTTTAATTATTATTTTTATTTCCCATGGGAAAAATGCTAAATAGTTTTATAGGGAAAAGTGCCTACAGATGACAAAACAGAATAACTCCCCACTACACCCCACCCCCAAACCAATATGTTTTTGGTCAGTGTTCTGGGAGACCACTGTAATGATCCATGGAACCACGGTGCACGGTTCGTAAAATGTGAGCATCACTTGTTAAATCCTGTCTTTACTGTTAGGAAAAGTTAATCTCCCATCTTGATTCTGTTTCTGTATGGACAGAAAAACCCAAGTGACGTTTGAAGCGCAAGCTAAGGGCATGTGGCAAAGTTTCAGTGCTGGACTTCATCCTATTAATGCTATGGGATAGGGTTATTTATCTCACCAACTAAATCAAACACTCCAGTAATCCAATTACTCTCTAGGGCCAGTCTAATTGCTGTATGCAGATTAAATACTGCAAGAAGTACTGTCAATCTCACTTGTGGCAGCCAGGGTGAACAGCCATACAGTGAAGTGACACCTCCTGTGAAGGCACAGAGAAGCAGTTTGGCACTTCTGAGAAATTTACCCTCCACACTTACCAGCTGGTAAACGTCCTTCTCCCCGCAGCAGGTAACCCCAGCTGCTCACTGCCAGCTAGGCTGGCTGAACTCAGATGCCCGAAGGCATCACTGCTCACAGGTTCCCACTCTCCTTCTCTGCCAGGGAAGGGGATGGTTGAACAGAAGACAAAGCAGATTCTGTGCTTCTCAAATCTACAGCACCAGGTTTACTTCTCACACTGCGAAGTGCGGGGATTCAGCAAATGCTCCACATGGGATGCATTTCCCTGCAAAAAAGCACCAACTCCTGGCAGAAGAACTGAGGGCAGTAACCATTTTGACCGGCCCATCTCAAGCTACCCACGCCTGTGAGATCAACAGCTCATGAGCGCAAACAGTACTGGCACAAGAACACAGAAGTTGGCATTAGGTCTGTGCTTATATACTCAGGTACTTTGTGGGATCTGTCTGTTAAAGGTCAAACCTTCAAAGCATTCAAATCACATTTGACAATATAATGGAGCACACGAGCATGGCTGCAGACTCCCTACGTAAGCCAGCCTCCTTGGGGAGATTGTGGCAGCCTGAACACCGATCAGGTTAGACTGCCTCAGGTCCTGATCCTAAATTATGCGGGAGCTCTTCCAATTTCTCCCCATTACTTTTTTAGGTACATGCCTTGCAGCTGTGTGTCACACATGTTATTGGCATGGCAAACAAAGCACAGGAGCATGCCCTGTTCTTGCAAAGAGGTTTTTCATGTACGCAAATATATTCTCTTATTATTATTTCAGCTTTACAAGTATAATTTACTTCCTATTATTTTTCCTCTCTGCTTCTTTTTTACATCCGTTTTCTTGGGGACAGTAAAATCAGATGATCTCTCATACATTTACTTGTGGGACTTAATCCAATACCACTTGAAAACAATGATGGTCTTTCCATCAAGTTCAAGAACATTGAACCAGATCCCCCATCAATGTCTCTCTCTAGTTTTCAGGATAATATATTTTTTTCAGTTCTACAACTCTGAATTAACAACAGTATTGAATTAATTATCATGGAAAACGTCAATTGGCATTAAAAGACATTAACTCCTTACACTTTTACTGGAAGACCTCAAAGCATTTTATTAACATTACATAGGTTTCATAACATCTCTTAGACATAACTATCTCCATTTCACAGATTAGAAAATTTATGAACAGATAAGAAGCTTAAGGCCCAATCCATCATCATCTAAAATGCTAGCCATGAGTGGTGGTTTTATTTAAACTGATTAAGCTCAGTTAATTCAGCTTGAAAAGATAATTTATTTAAAATATTATTTGGCCCATGGAAAGACCATTAGAAGTCATGCTAGCATTCACTATGAGCATCATAATTTTAATTCCTACAAAGAAAAGGGCAGAATTCTAATTTAAATCTAAGTGACCCAATATATGTCCCCTTGTATAAGACGAATGAGTAGTCTGTCTACCTAGGTGCTATTTAGCCAGGGTGGAGTCATAATTTGTTGCTTATTACATACTTTGGCCTATACAACACATTTCACACTTACACAGTCAATTATTTTGATTCTCACAGCCCAATTGCACTGAGCTTCAAGTGTCTCAAACTACTCAGTTGAGCTAATCACATTTGACTACTGTTGTGTTTCAGTAAACTCTCTTAAAATAAGAGAGTCACAAAGTCAAACATTCAGAAGTCAGGAAATGTTTGAATAAAGGTTGATGGGTGTGCAGATGGTACAGCTTTTATTTGCTTGTTATATATACCTTTGCCATTCCTGCCTTGTTTAGGATAGACTGCACTGTGTTCAGTGAACCATTTCTTTGCCTAAATTTTTAACCTTACCTTTCAAGCTGAGGTTCAGACCTCATCTGGACAACAATCTAAACCTTAGTTTTAACCGAAAATTCTCAGTTTTCCCAAATGTCACCCCAGCAACTGAGTGAAGTCAGGACAACATCTTTTTCTCCTTGACACTCATGTGAGATATGCAAAGGTGTTATCGTGGCTGTATAGACAGGCAACTTATGGCATAGAAAGATTAAGTCATATTATCAAACATGCTGACATTTATTAACTGCTTAATTTGAGGTACCTTTTCAGGTGTAATTTCACACATTAAAATTGTGATAAATAAACAAACAAACATAAAACCGAACCCAAAGCACAGGAATTCTAGTTGAATTGCCTACTCATGGTTCAAAATACCTAATCAACGGAAGTGAAGCTATGAGCATTGGCCACTGCTGCTGAGCTAATGGCATAGACAACTGTAGAAACAGCTACGTACCTGAACCACTTGGGATGGGTATCACTATTTATCACCCTAGAAATAGTTCAGACTCCTGCACTCAGCACAGGGCGAGGACTGTAGCTGGGTGCTTCCACCATTGTCCCGCTTGGCATGCTCCCTCCTCTCACCACATCTGCCATGACTTGAATCATCTGGGTCTTTCTCCTTCACTTGAAGAAGTTTAAACTTATCATCTTTGGTTTCCAGACCTACCTCTCTTCTCTCCCTTCTTCTGGTAGAACCCGCCACAATACGCTACCCATTTGCTTCTCCCATAAGCACATCTTTGTCTTGCCTGCTGAGCACAGTTTTTGCAATCTCTGATCTTACAAGTGATCATCTTTTCCTCAGTTGGGAGCAGATGACTAGTACTATGCTGGAACAAATGTATGACAAATGCTGTTAGCTGTACCACCATGTGGACATCCTTAAGCTGAGTGACCAGCTGATCCTATTACTACAAATCTTTTCTATAATATGTGTATATATAATAATGTGTGTGAATCTGTGAATATATGTCTGTGAAACATATGATATATAGACATGCATACACAAGTGTGAACATACATAACATTTCAGCATTAACATCAACATATTGTTTATAACATTAAGCAATAATAAAATGGAAACAACAATTTCTCCATCTGTATTCATGTACATATTGAGATAGATTACGCAAACAAGTCAGTCCTGACTGTGAGTGTAATTGGTTATCAGGCCTCATCTGCTGAGGAAGGCTGAAGTGAGCTCCACTCTCAGACATCATGCTCCAACAGACTCAAAAAATTCTATGTAAAAATCCTCCCCCTACTGCAGTCAAAAGCAGAGCTTGCCCTGACTTCAGGTGTAACTGTCAGCAAGTGTGTGAATTTATCACACTGTATGCAGCCCTCATTCACTTGAGTAAATCTTATTCATCCAAGGGATACCACAGACATTTATATTTTTAGGTCAATAAAAATAATAGTAACACTAATAATAATGGTTTACCTCAAAAAGCAGTTTCCATCCCTCCTTCCCTATCCCCTCAAAAGAGACTGCTTAGTGATATTCAGCAGCTACAAACCTCAGGCAGCCTTAAAAGCCATTCTCTGACTCAGAGTGCTGTGAGACTCCAGATATTCTCCAGTCTTTAGTTTTGCTCTTCCAAGGGAAGCTCAAGAGAATTCTGACTTGTAATTTTTCTCTGACCTAGAAAGAGCTAAAATTGCCTTCTGCTCCCTGCCTGCATACACTCTTGCACTGAAGCTTTGAAGTGGCATCTGCTTCGTGCCAAGACACAAACTGCTGCCTTCTCTTCATTCTCAGCAAAACACTGCGGAGAGGAGAAACCCTTGAGATGATGCCATTTTCTGCTTGTTTTTACTTAATTTTGAAAGCCCTCTAGGCAGAAAGTATACAACTAGTGCCCAGAGGACAGATTTTCTGAGATACAGCATGGAAAATATGTTGCTGAAGGAAAAAATTCCAACCATCATTCCCACATCGGCACAAATACTTCCACATCTAGTCCTCCATTTTTTTTTTTAAGTTTGTGGTATTTGCTGTTTATGAACATCTTTCAGTTCCTAGTATAACAGAGTCATGTAAGACTTTGTCACAGTACTGCATGGTAGATGCCCTGGCAAGGCTGTAGCAAGAATCTATTTCAAAAGCCTACTGAAAACTCAGATAAAGCAATACAAGCTCTTTCCAGTAGCCCACATTCTGTCTTAGAAGAAACTCATTCTTCAGCTGCATATAGGTTTATCAAGTTGTAGCCCTGTTAAGAGAACAGGCCATAAATGTGACGATCGTCGTACTGTCCCATGGTGTTAGGCCAGGAAATCGGCTTCCTGCACGTAAGATGCACACACACTCACGTATACACATACCCTGTTCTGTAATGTAAATACAGCTCTGATCAAGTAGCCTGAAGGAGAGGATTTCCTGTAAGATTTTTCTTTTGCATGGATGTTTTCCCATTTCTTCCTCTAGTTAGATAAGCAAGTTTCTTCTGCATGCAGCGAAGGGCAACTTGCCAAGTAAATGCATCTTCTCAGTCTCTGATGGTCCTGGGTCTGTTTCCTCAAGAAACACAGGGATAACTATTTTTAAATTTCCCCGTCCCCTCCGAAACTACCATCTGAAGCAGGATGAATGCAATCCAAACCAGCTTCCATTTCAAATTCCAGCCTCACAGGAAGCACATACACAAAAGTAAGTGATTCCATACCTCACACACACAGAGTTTAAAAGCAAATTGGTATCTTCCTATAACTCTGGACCATCCTGACAGTAAAATAGTCCTCAAGCACGTAAAGATATGCTTTGACTGCAAGCTAACCTGATTTGCACTGAAAAGCTACAGCTTGCTCATGATGCAGAGCTGGGGCCAGCACCCAAATTTTCAGATATTACAGAATACAAAGTATTTTCAATATTTTCAGATATTGCACAACTCAGTCATTTTAAGGGATAAAAAGCACTAAATATTGTCATGGTTGGCAAAATGTATGTAAACTGGGACATTCTACTAAAAGCTGATACACTGAATGTACAAAATGATAAAAAAGTTTTGAAAACCTGAAATTAATTCCCTAACACTATGTTTGTATAATTCCACCCAAATAAATAAAATTTTACTACGTAGCAGGACTGATCAGCAAAACTCCATTAAAAATAGAATATATACACTCATTGGGAAAAAAAAAAAATCAATCTACTGAATAATTTAAAAATATCAACATTTCACAAACCTTCTGTATAAATCTTAAGTTTTGTTCACCAAGACACGCATTGAATTTTGTATATTTACTCTTCACAAACTATATAGGTACTAAAATACCATAGTTTATGAAATTCAGAGCATTAGAATGGTTTTGTGTTTTATTAGCTGTTCTACGTTATTAAATATAGTAGCAATCTTTACTGTATTGAGTATTTTACTGCTTGAGTATGTACTACATGGTTATCTAGCAGCATGCTAGCTAAACAATGAAGTAAAAAATGAAAGGTTTTTCAGGATAATTTAAAAGTCTATATAGAAGATGATACTTCTAGGTACAGAAGATACATTAAGCACTTAGCGAATCAATTGTGTTAGTTGTTTTTCTGCCACAAAGGACACTATTAAATATCATTATTGTGATTGGACGTAGAGTGGCGACTTCAGTTAGTCAAATAAGTGTTACCTTCTCCTGCACTGAACTTTTCCCATCTGCTACATCATTTACAGAGATACATCATTGTGCAGATAATTAACTTCCACTTTTCAATACATAATTAAATATAATCATGTGTTCAATTGACCAAAAGAGTTCCCACTTACATGATCTATGGACTATACTTATCTTTCACTATCAACTCTGCTGCTTTTCTACCAATTTGTAGTGCAAATTCTCCTGACTTACATAGATCTCTGTTTGCACACTGGTGCTCTTCATTTTCAAGAAAAGACTGACCACAAAACAAAGCTTTAACTTGAAAAAAAAGACAGAGGTCTATATTACACTCTTAGTTTACAGACCTGAAAGGCAGTGTTGCAAAATCACAGCTGAAATTTAAAAATCAGGGTGTCTAAATTCTAAGAAGTCATCCAGAAGAGTGGCTCTTTTTTCCTCTCTGCTTCAGCGTGCTTCAAGATTTTAAAGACTGATTTTCATTACAATTATGAAATTACTTAATGTTTTCTGTCCATTACACCTACTGTTAGGCATCTCCATTTTTCAGGTGCTCACCTTGAGATAAATTGTCCTTAACTCCATCTGAAGTCAGTGCCAATGGGAATTGTGGGTTCTCCACCCCTCTGAAAGGACTGGAGGGACCACATCATCATAAACAAGACATGCAAATTAAGTACAAGCAAGTAACTAAGGAGGCACATTTGAAAATGTTGACCTTAATTTCTTTGTGCTCAATTTCCTCCTTTTGTAAAAAAAAACACAAACACATGCTTCGCCTTGGTATTATAAGACTTGATGTGTCATGCTTGGATTGAGACCCTCTAAAGAAAGACAGTACAGCATAAGAAATACTGTATTTAACATGAATTTACCAGATACTGATTTGTGAAAAAATAACTGCAAAATGACACATGCATTATTACTTAATGGCATAATAATTTAACACACACTGATATGTTGTGACAGTTTGGGGAATCTCTGTATATACAGCTTATGAATGGTGATTATTCTGGAGAATTCACTGCATAAAAAAATCACACACCTGTTCAACAGTAGCTGCAGAACAGTCAGGAGTCATTAACTAAAAATAACTTTGCTCTAGCAATATGATAAAAGTACTGGGAAAGCTGAAGGAAACTGGAAGCAATGAAGTAGATAGAGCGAGGGATTTTTTTGACTGCAATAGTGGAAGAAATTGTGGGAGTTTTGTTGCAGGGTACTCAGACAAAAAAAAAATTAAAAAAAAAAAGAGAGAGAAGGATTTTAGGATCTCAGAAAGATAGTCCAAAACTTCAGTTGGCATCTGGAGTGATGATGGCACCAGAGAAGATGGCTTCTTTTTACCTTTTGAGTAAATAAAGCATGTTTTAGAAGTTACACTACAAAACCATAGAGTTCCTTGCTGTAATTGTCAGGGGTTGCTATAGGTTTAAAATGTCAAGCACTGTACTCCTAAGAGAGCCTACTCAGGACACTGTAGGTGACTAGCACTGGTTTTATTGCCTAGAGCCATGGAAGATAGTGTCAGAGGGCTTGCACTGTAGTAATGAATCTGAAGAGCTCATTGATGCTCCCTGGACTCTGATTAGGCTCAAGTTTAGAAAAGCACAGCATCAAACATCTGAATCCCAAATCAGAAGTTTGGGATTTTTCTGGAGAAAGCTTAGCCAGAGCTGTGACACACAGACACACGCACACACATATATGGAAGGTGGCATTCAGTTTCCTAAAACTGGGTGTCTACAGCCACCTGAAATGCCCCAGGGTTTTGGAGATGTCTGCATAGAGTGGGCAAACATAGTGCAGAACCTTCTGGGAGAGCAGCCAGGACACCCAGAGCATCTTAGATGGCACCAAGCAACTGTATTTAGCTAACTGAATCCCAGCCCTCAATATTCCTGTTTTCAGAAGGAAAATAATTAAATCACAGCATTTTATTTCAGACCATTCTTCAAGTCTTGCCAATGGGGGAGTGAAGGGGCAGAGCAGCCTGTATGCAGGCAGTGGTCAAAGTTGATCCTCATTCTTCTGCTGGGCACAGCCACGTCTGCTTCTCCCCTCTGAACAGACCAAACTTCTGCCCCCATGAAGGTAAAGTTTGTTTCATAATCCAAGTCACTGACTACTAGGAGGACAGAGAGACATTTCCAACATATTTGAGGATATGTAACATACAGCCTAATATTTCTTAGTTTAAAAAAAAAAGTATTGTCAACAAACGCGTATCATATATAATGCACAGTAAACAAAAACTGTGTATTTTTTGTGATAGCTTCAGGACAGAAGCCAAACAGGGTTAGGTTTTTCCTTGCTAAGGACCAAACTGTTTTTCTGTATGTCAAATACTGTGCCTAAATAATCCTTGCCATCTAACAAGCTCCAAGAGCTTTTCAAAGATTACCCTGCAAAGGCATCACAGTGTTTTCTACTGTTTGCCACCAAAGGGTCACAGACATACCTGCTGACGTTTCTCTGAATTTGTCACTAGTCTTCTTCTTCCGCCATTTCCAAGGTTTAAAGATTTTGCCAATGGTGGAGAGTTTGCCCTTCCTCTTGAAGGGAGGAGTCTGGGATCCTGGGGCTGGTCCATCCGAGTTAGCAATTGAAGCCTTATCCAAACCATCAACTGTACAAACAAGAAAAGTAAAGGTAACTGAAGGATGGAAAGCAAAACAGTACCTGACAGCTAAACTCCCCCACTGTCAGATCGCAACAGGCTGTGTGTGAGTCCATGGGTTTTCTGTTCCAGGAGGCAGCCAGAGGGCATTTGGCTGTGGCCTGCAGTCCCGACACAAGCCAGCGTGGGGACACAAGCCAGCGTGGGGACACAAGCCAGTCCCCACCTGAGTTAGCCCTGGGCTTCACTGCCCAGCACCTCAGTGGCAGCAGGACAGAACTTGCTCTCAACGCGCATCTGGCACGTCTGCATGCTTCTGTGGTTCTTCATCGCTACTGGAGAATTTCTTTCAACACATATTTGGGTGACTTTTTCCCTATCTTTGTAAAGCTGAATAACTAGCTGTCATCATATAGAAATGTAAATACATAAACTATTTAAGTAAAACAAATCCTTTTTTAAACAAGCTCTGAAGACAACTGTTCTGGCAACGGCACGGAAATAAGTCCATTTGATATCCCTGCTCATCAGTCATTCACAGCACAGCCTGCCATGAGTCAGGCTTCTTATTAACAAAATGTATTTAACAATAAGCTTCTGGGCTGTAGCCAAAATTTATTGAAGGATTACTTTTCTGCAAAACCATACTGAGTGATACAGAAGCCAATATTTATCATTGATGGCTGTAACATTGAGTTTTGCGAACAAAATTAAGACTCACTCCACAATATGCCGCAGCATACAGTTAAAATAAATTTCCCAGAAATTTCCCTTTTAAGTCTACTATTACCTATTTCTACTTAAGAAGTTAAGTTTCTTAAAGCCTTCCATTTGCAGCCCTGCAAACACTTCAAACGTGTTTAATTTTATTTACGTGAGCAGCTTCACTGAAGTAACTGCGATTACTTACGTACATAAAATTAATCACCGGCTTAAATGCTTGCAGCATAAGGGCTCTATAATTGCTTTCATTCATCTAAACATTCTAATTATAACCAATTTGGAACAGAGTTAATACCACTGTCAACAGTAATAATAGATCATTAAATCAGAAAGTGCTATTCAAAGAAGGAAATATCACTGTCCCCATTTTACAGATGGAAAATATGAGGCACAGAGTTGTTAAGTGCTTAATTTTATGTTTGCCAAATGGCTTCCTGGACCCTGGGCCTGTGTCCTAGCTGCTAAAAAGATACATATTCAGACACATAACATCATGGTGCAATCTTATTATTCTGTTTCTCAGACAAATGGCATTTAATGAGTCCTATATATGTCCTAGACTTTAGATCGATCCAGGATGCTTAAAAACAAAAAAAAAACCAAAACAAAAAACCCTACTTTTCTGTGAGAAAGCTGATGTAATGCAATCAGCATCCAAGAAACTTTACTTCCAATGTTTTGAAATAAAGCACTGTGAAAAAAGATCCATTGTATAACTTCACTGAAGTCTATGAAGTTAAAACCAGAGATAAATCTGTAAGAAAACGACAGCATTTAAATCAATAAATCTGAGTTATGCCATAAAATGTAATAAATTCTGTACTGTCAGACAGATGGAAAACTTCTCCAGGATAAATTACTGTTATTCAGATGCACTGGAAATTAAAGCTTTTACTTAAGTGCTTTCCTTGGGTACTTTCTGGTCTACATGGAGATAAGACGGAAGACAGACAGACAAATGGACTTTAAATGTAGAAAGCCAAGATTCTGGTAAGAACCCGGATACGTCTACCCCTCGCACAAGTACAAAACCCCAGCTTCCTCACTTGTGCATCCTAGAGAACGTAACAGGGTGACCTTTAGGGACATTTAAGCCGAGACTCCCTTATAACGAACCAGCCACCGCCCTACAGACCCTCAGAAGCCAGGTGAGAGCAGGGATTGGAAGATCACCAAAGGCAGCGAGCAGCTCTGTAGAGAGAGGCATGGGACAGCAGAAAGACCCCCGTGGGGGTGCCTCATGTGGAATTATAGGGATTGCACCTTTGTCTAGGCTTACAGTCACCACCTATGTTGTACAGTCCCCTATGGAATATAGGGGCCTCTGCTGGAAACCATGGATCTAAGAGAAGTACATTTACTTGAAGGGTAGTTACAAAGATTAGAGAGCTAAATTTATCTTGGCAATTCCAGCTGACATAAGAAGGGGTAAGGGCCACAGCTTGCAGCCTGGGAGAGTCAGTTTAGATGTAAGGAAAACATTTCCAGGAAGGTGGGTAGCACGACACTGGAGCAGGTCTTGGGAGGTTTTGGAGGCTCAGCCAGGAAAGCCAGGGCTGACCTCACCTACTGTCAGTAACAGTCCTGCTCTGAGAGAGAGACTGGACTGAGTGACCTCCCGAGGTCACTCCCAATTCGGATTCCCATGGCGCTAAGGGATATAGAAAGACATGGCTGCTCTGTGAAATCTGTGCTAGTAAATCCAAAGAATCACAAGTGAAGTGCTGAAGAAAAGAGACCAAGATCTGGTGGCTGAAGAGTTTTGTCCTGGGACAGGATCCAAGCGTTCTTTCACTGGCAGAGGTTGTCCATCATCTTATCAGAGGGAAAGGCTACCTACTCCTTGAAGGCAGCGAGACAAAACCCACGTTCTTGTCTCCACCAGCTCAGAAAGGCTGGGTTATTGATGTGAAGAGCCTGCACTCTGCTGACAGACAGCACCGTCTTTATAAATGTAGATCTTTTCCCGGGTCATGGAGTCCAGTCTATCGCAGGCAACCACTTTCACAAAAGCCGCATCTAAATTTTTTCCTTCAGTGCCTACCAGCAGGAATGGAGGATAATTATGGCTCCAATGGCTCCCCACAGAGAAATACAGATTTGCATCAGTCCCTGCTTTGCCCTCTGCTGAAAATATTTAACTCTCATATAATGATACTCATCCTAGCTAAAGAAATCTGTCTGCTTCAAATGAGGTAACATATGAAAAAAGGCATCCACTTAGTGGTGAATAATTCTGTTCAGGAAGACTGCAACTTTTGAAAAGAGGATTCAACATTAACTCCTTCTGACAATAAAAGATGAGGAGTTGATTTATCAAATGAGTTCAACAAGGGCTCATAATTGGGAATTTACTAAACCATTGACCTTGTACCAGTTCCTTCATTTGAAAAAAGGACCCAAATATGTATGTGGAAGGAGGAATAAGCATGGCCAAACATCATAGATTAATTTCAGAAATAATCTAAGATAGAGTAACATTTCTAGGAAAAAGGACTTCTTTATATTCAAGAGTAATCATACGGTAGCACATTTTACCAATTAATAAATTGCCTATAAAAAAACCCCAACAATTTCAGCAACGACGTTCCAGAGCATTTACAGAAAGATCTTTTCAAAAGCTATTACTCTTCATCTTTGAAAGACTCAGCAGGAAATGGATGTTTAAGATTTACACTGTTTGCTTTATAGGTCATGTACTATTTAAGAATGAAGCTGTGTATTTTTCACCTCAGAGAGCTTATGTACCTTCTATTAATCATTCTAAATGTTATACACATTCACTGAGATGAAAGGAAACATCTTAGCTTTACAAGGTTAGAGAAGTTTGGTTACTTGTGTTATTATTTTATTTGTACAGTATCTTGAAGTCCTGCCATCTCCCACCATCTTCAAAAAGGCAGTGAGTCACTTCACTGCCTTCAACATAATTATCAAGTTTGACATTAGGACTTCTGACCATAATACCTGCATAGTTTATGTTACTATATTCCAGTTCTTTGCCCTAGGTGTAGATTTTACATCTGAAAGATAAAACGTACAGAAGAAGGGCAAGACATAAGCATATAACCATGCACGTTGATGTCATGCGAAGGGGAGATCTTGCTGTAAAAGACCAACACAGCGCTAACAGAGACACTGCAAAGCCAAATCATGCTGGCACAGGCCATGAGCTAGATGAAGGATACAGAAAGGACAGCCTCTCCGTGAGCTTGAGGGCAGCCAAAGATTAGATCAGTTTATGGGTGACCCCAGCTTTCCTATAAACACTCAAAGATGGAAATGCCTGAACATGTCTTACCCTAGAAAGGGTACTCACAATAAGCAATACTGATCTCTGTAGCTGCCTAGGAGACACACTTCTGCTGCGAATGATCTCCTGAGATGTTGTGTGGCTGAAGCAGGTGTGTGAACTCATCACAGTTTTCCCAGGGCATGGTACCCTTCAGTACTGAGACATTCATGTCAGCACTGACACACGCTAACACCTTCTTCAGGTAAGAACTCAACTAACTTGACAAAAGCAAAATGCAACAAAAAAACTATCCCATCAGATCATTTCAAGCAAGTCTAATACAAATTCCTCTCACGTAAATAGCTATGATTCTGCTGGTTCAAGGCCTTTCAATCTGGAATGCAGTAAGACTATTTTTTAAAAGCTTTGACAAAGAAAATTCATTATCAGAAAAAGGGGGTTACATTTATGCCACAAATTGTTCTGTGTTTTTACTGCTGCATATTTTTACTCTTGGCAGTGAAAGTGGAAAGCCAATAGAAGAACCTAGCCTCACGACTGAATACTAGGAGTAATACAAGATATATGGGAAAAAAAAACCCCACACAATTATGTCTTTATGCCATTCTTTTTCTAGCAGAATCATATTTTTACAGTTAACACATCAAAATTCCTTGCTTGTATTTTACTACTAGCAATTTGAGTCACTGATGATTTTAAAAAAGGTCAAACCTGAGCAATTAAGTAGCTAGCTACAGTAGGAGCATACCCAAAAGATTTTTCTGTAGAATAATCCTTTACTGAATCTAAATAGTTTTAAGATTCTTTCTCACGTTAGTCTATATTCAAATTCAGCCCCAATGAGAAAGGGTTTATTAGACAGACTTTGTTGTATTCTAGTAGGGAATGCCTTATAAAATTGCTGTTTAATAATTCTTATCTGAACAGTGTTTTAAACAGAGTTCTGTGTTGTGTGGCCAACAACAACACATGATATGAAAAACATTAATCATTTTAATTTAGTCTTACAGGGACCTCAAGCTGATAACAAGTACACTGGAATCAACACTAATAAATGAAGCTTAATTTGTTTATTCTTGTCACAAAGATTACTGAGATCCCAGAGTAAAAAGCACTTAGGGTGATAACCCAAGAAAAGAAATAAGGCAGAATTTAGGTGTGTATGTCAAAAGTTGTGCTATAGGCAGCCTGAGAAACTCAGATGCTCCCTGACTCTGAAAAGTACAGATACCGTAATTCATGATATTAAAACTATCTGAAATCTCCACTTCTCTGTACATAAAACAGCATCCCAGACTGGAGTTTCACAGCAGAGTGGCTTTGGTGATGAAGTCAGCCTGGGAAGTTTCTTCTCTGCACTTCCATCTGTTCATTCCTGACCCTAAAAAAATATGTTATCCCTTCAGCTGTAAAAATACAACTGTTCATTGGGCTTCATCACAAGTAGATCTTTGAATGATCCCAACCAAAAATGCCTCCCACTTTCCACCCTCTTTCCTTTTTTAAAAGGTTATTTTTAATCTGGGCCACTTCAGTGAACTAGTCTTCAGCACAATCCCGCAAACACTTGAAGTGTCAGGGCTGGGTGAGGAGCGGGCTGTGACATGGGGCAGGAGCTGGTGACTGGGCTGGGCAGGTAGCCTAAACCAGCTTCAGAGCTGCAGCCAGGATACCAGGACACTCCAGCAATGAACACAACAGTGTTATACAGCCTGGCACACACCACCTGCCCGAACCTGGATAAGTCCACAAAATAAGCATGTTTTTGCCTAGAACATTCACAGGGGAGGTGGAAGACTTGGGTTTCTCACCCTTCCTGAACAAACAGTGTTGAAATCTCCTGTCCTTCCCTTCCCAAAGACGAACACTTTAACTGGGAGTGGGAGTCATGGTCCTCTGCAGAAAGCAGTTTTGGGGCCATTCAGCCATGAGTAAGAGGGAGCAGACCAGGAGGAACGTGATGCTGTACTTGGTTAGTTCAGTTAACTCATTTACAAAGATGTGGGAATTCCTGTACATCACAGGTGACACAACGCGTAAGGGCCTTCTGCAAGAAAAACAGTTGCTGTACTTTAGAGGAGAATGTACAACATCACTTGAGTCTTCCTCATACTAAAAATAAATATGTATTACAGGATTGCAATGCTAATAAACCTTCTGAATGAGTAGTCAGAAACACTTTTTTTTTCCCTCTGTCTCTCTACTCTGCTCAGCAGCACCATTTTCCACAACCAACCTAATCTTGCTGGAGCACCAGGATATATATTTAAGAGATTGTTTCTCACATTGGAGCTGTTAAGTACAAGACGGCACCAGCAGAGTGGCAAGTTCTCTTCTTTCTCCACCCCTCTGGGTGCTGCATCTTTCATGTTTCAACCCCTTCTCCCACCCACTTGCCTCCCAAGACTCACCCACCTGCACTGCAGTTCTTCTTTGGACCTGTGTCAAGAAAAGCAAGGTGCAGAGTGGCCAGAGGAAGGCACGGTCTGCCTCCAGCCTCTCCTCCTCCTCACGACCAGGGAACACGACCAAGAGGGGAAAAGGCACAGAACCAAGTGCTCCACCGATATCGAGGCACTAAGATAGTACCAGCATCTAACACTTTCACTAGCATTGGGTATCTTGCAGTATTACCATGGTATCACTACATCACCCTTGAAGTGCGTGAGGGTAACCTTACTGTTATAATACAGGTGACCCAGGGCATTGCCACATCTAACTGTAAATGAATTACGAAACATAATAGAAGATGCAATGGCTTCAGTTCAAAGCTACCTTACATGTGGATTTAGGTCTGAATGATTTATATGCTTATTAACTACCAGTTAGCTAGTACAGCTATTTTTTCTCTTCCTCTCACTGCACCCAGCAGGGATGTGCTGTGAAAGTCATCTTGGTTTATTGAGGCCTCAAAACCTCTTCTGACAGTGTTATGATTTTCTATACAGTCTTGCCAAAGGGCACAGAGTTGGAAGTGACGGTTTTCATGCCAACAAAATCAATGTGTTTATGCAGCTGCATATTATCCCCATTTAGTGACAAGAACAATAACTCATCGACTCGCTATAGAGTATGGTAAGCTGCTTATTCCTGGAGCTTACTGGAAAAAAAATCAAGACACTGCATGGTAAAATGTTTGACATGGTCATTAAAACTCAGAAGTCATTCTGACACTATCAGTGCCATTTTCAATAAATCGCTCACATTCTGTAATGGTATATCGATTTTTCCTGACCAGAACCAGATGGAAAGGCAGGTCTTTTTTCTTTCTCCCTTTTTATTTTCTACTTGGAAGGGAAAAAATGCAACTAATCCCCAGTGGATAAACTGACAAATGGGAGAGCTATAATCCACCTCCGAGCAGCACAATGGATTGGCATCTGAATGCTTTCGCCTTGCCATACATCTGGAGTTTAACTTTGGGGAAACTCTCTCATGAGCTAATTGACTTGATTGTGTTTTAATTAAATGAAAGGAAAAAGCTGAAGTTCAGATGTGGGCGTCTGAATGGTAGTTTCCATATGGAACTGCCAGTATTGCAAAATGTTAATTGGACCTCCTGCTGTCGATGAGCTAAACAAGCTGGGTAGCGGCTACTTCAGAGAGATACTGGCTGCTGCCTTGCCACAGCCGGAGGGGATCCTCCTGGGATAACCACGGCAGGAATGGACACGACTGCGTGAATTTCTCCAAGTTTCTACAAGGATAAGCAAACGCACACCTTTTGGGTTGCTGGAGTCACACACGGACTGGCATTGCCAAAGTCCAGAAAAGGCTTCAGGAGGCTGAACCTCTAACTCCCATCTCATCACAAGCAAAAGGTTCCCTCACTGCAGAAAGTCAAACACTGCAAGGGGTGGAAAATTCAGCTTTGTTACATCTGGAAAAAAAAAGGCCATGCTCTGTTCTGCCCCCATGATCAGTCCCTGCCTAAGCTCTGCAAAAAGCACAGCTGCTGCCACACAGGTACTTACACAGGAAGGAGTGGAGCCCATGGTCCCCCTGAAAGTGACAGCACAGATGCCCAGGGCTCCACATTCCAGATAAAAAGCCATGTGGCTCAAAGGGACACCCAGCCATGCTGTCCTCTTTTACAGTGTACAGAAGAGGAACATAAGCAAAGTCCCAAGCAATGGTGCTGCCTCCCATATGCATTTATTTTAGTTCTCATTTTCCCACCTCTATACCTGGGATTAGGTTGCTCAGAGGCTGGAAGAGCGTGTTCAGCTATCTGTCTCTTAGGTAGGAAGCCCTCACCCTGCAAGACACTGATCCTCAGCAAGCAAGGAGGAGACTTTACCTTGGCTTTCTACTACCTTATGTAAGAAACAGTAAATAGAACAGTGTTAACTTTAGGGCTTGAGATGTGCTTGCTGCTTCACCAGAGTCAAGCACAAAGGACCTCTTTGCTTTGGAGTTAAGTGTTGCTCTTTCTTTTTCTTCGTCACAATAACCACATCAACTTAAGTGCTGCTGGCTCTTTTGTCAAGCTATCATATTATCACATTTGTTAACCCAAGTTGTCTCTCACTAATGCAACTCAAATGCAGACAACACACTTGTAACGTGCAGCTTCAGAGTGATTTCACAGTACAGTTTTCACTCCCATTGAATTAATTCTCCAGGAAAAAAAAGCAAAGTTATGGTTGCAGGGCACTCTGTAGAGACACTGGAAATACCACAGGCAATACAGCTGGTCAGGGCTACCCAGCCTAAATTATACTCCTCATGCAGGAACCTGTGCAGAGCTCCTGTCTCTACACCTGCGCTGGCATGTGAGCTGGGGGGGGCTCTACAGTACATGCAGCACTGCAGTTACACCTCTATGATCACCCCACCTCTCTTCTCACCTGTTTCTTCTTCTTCAAAATACACCAGGGATCTGCTTAAGGTCTGAATAAAAATAAGGATCTGACCTTATGCCCGCAACATGCCCACAAGGATGTGTTTACAAATTAGTTATTTACATTTTGGCATCATGCAGTCCTTATTAGAACACCTGCACTACTTCCTCCTCTTCAACCAAATGTTTGACTTCCATCCTTTTGGCTTCCTAAGAAAGGAGTAACAGAATGCTCAGCAATCCTGTTTTAGAGGTTTGAAAGTGAACTGGCCAAAAATCTTCTTGCTACCTCCTCTCTGACCTGAACAGCTGGCTCCAAGAAGAAGGAAAGGGACCACAGGTTTAATGCAGGCTGCTTATTTCTTTTTTTTCTCAATCCCAATGCTTGAGCAAAAAGCAGCAAATGGAAAATTTCCAGACAGTTACATTTTCCAGATATATGAAACATCAAGTCAAAGGACACATTCTGGATCCAAGCAACTTCTCCACAAAAACAGGGGTAAAAAACAAATCTAGGCAGAGTAACAGAGATGTGGGAGGACAGAAAAAACAACCAAAACTAAAAGCAGTGTACATAAAAGAGCAATCAAGCTACTTCACATAGCTGAGGATTGAAAATTAATGATCCTTGTGTCAGAATATTAAGGGATATATCTCCTTGGAGTACAACAATATAGATTTCTATTTATAGTTCTTAAATATTTTGGGGATAATTTTGTAATTCCACCCAAAAGCAAGCTGCACGTTCTCATCTTATTCAAATTCTGTAATGATATTTTAAATGTCACATCTGAAAACAGAACTGCAGAACTGGAAATACTTCCTTACTGACTTTTCTCAGTATAGCCTTCATACGGGAGAGAAAAATAGCTATGATAAGTTTACAACAAATATTTTTAGCTACTGGCAAGTGGTAAAACCTCCCAGCAGATAGTGGCTAGAAGTGTGAAAATAAACTGAAGCGAGTACATGGCCCTTCTCCTGTGTGGTAATAAACAGGAATTTAAAGAAAATATTTTTGTGGTATTTAATAAGTATGTAGTAATTAATAAGTATGCAATAATATGTATGTCAAATTATTCTATGATTGGAGGTTGGACTAGATGACCTTTAAAGGTCCCTTTCAACCCAAACTATTCTATGTTTCTATAATTCCAATGCTGAGATAAAACTGGGCCAAGCATGTCACAGGGAAGCCTTTGGCCCTGTTCCCACTTCTCCAGCTAGCAGCAAAGTTACTCTCCATCTGCCCCAAATGAGCCAAGAGCCCTTCAATGCCCTATCTGAGCAGCAGCGGCGGCTGCTGAGGAAAGGGAAGGTTCCTGGTGCTGTCTTGTCCCAATAGAAGGGCTGAGGCAGCAGCTACACCTGCCTCAGGTTGCTGCCCTGCTGCCACGCCCCATCCCTGGCATTCCCAGGAGCTCAACAAGATGAGAAACACAGTCCGCAGGAATTTGGGGAAAGGGAAATTGGAAGATGCAAGGTGAACGCAAACCTTGTCATCTAGTGCAAACTCTGACAAGCAGCCCCTGTACTGCCAGGCTGCTAACCCCAGGGCAGGTCTAGATGGTTACCTATGACTCCTCTGAGGAGCTCATTTGCCTTCAGAGTGTGAACTAGCACACTCTCAGATGGCCCTTGCTACTTGCTATCTGAGCAGAGTCAAAAACCCAGCAAAACGGTCAAAGCAAGACCAAAGTTACTCTGGGCTGTTTCCAGCTCCTCTCTCCTCCACATCTAACCAAACACAAGCTTGGGGCTGCTCCAGGTCTCAGCTGGCTGGTTCTTCTGGAAGCAGACACCATCCCAAGAGAGGGTTTTACTCCACTAACATCTCGCCTACTCTGTAGCACTGGCTAAAGGACCAAGCTGCTGTTCCCTCGGTGCACCGGGAAAGACAGAGGTGTTTCCCCACAGCTTGTTGGATGTGTCCCCAGAAGCCATCACTGCTGTCAGCAGAGGCAGCGCGCAGTTACGTTTTGACAGAGATGATGCCCACACAAGCGAGTTCCTGGTCATCGCAGCCTGTGTTTTCACACCACCATGACAGAAATGTCAGCTGAGCCACCAACCATGCTGGTGGCCATTTGTGAGGCTGCACTTTTATCACTGTGCTGAGCCAGAAGAAAAATAACCTTTTGCCTAGGCTTTTAAAACCAAGTCAGTTGCTACTACTGACACAGGAGGATCAGGCAAATAGTTTTGTTGACCAGGCTGAGCTGGGTGGTGGCCACGGAGGCAGGGCAGGAACAGAACAGGAGGCTATGGGGAAGAAGTTTGGGAAGAGATGGAAGACTTCTGCCATGAAGTCAGCACCCAAGCGCACTGGCAGCTGGTGTGAGAGTTGCTCCTCACAGCAGCACACCCCAACCCCTTCACCACCTCCAACGCTAACGTAACAGCCGCCTGAAGTGCTAACACCATTAGCTATTTTCCTCTTCCGTATGAAGGAAGCTGTGGAAGCAGTTCACATCTCTCCTCTTCACCCCACCCCACCTCATTCCAGACCACCCAGCAACCCCTGCTAAATAAAATTCTGTGTGAACGTCACACATGTGCTTTTCCCTTTATTATTACCATCTTTAACCAAATCTTTCACAATTAACACATTTATATACCTGAGAACAGGCCTGGTTTTGGGGGCTCCCATCCCAATGCTTCCTTGCACTTAAGTACTGTAACAAGGAGCTCTTGATCTACAAATAACAGAACATTTATGTACAAAAAGCCTTAGGAGCAATTTGATCAGTCGTGTAATTAAATCCCCCATAAGGGACAGCCCGGAGCTCGCTGTGCTGCCTTTTACAAGGGACATTTTATTTTATACTGGCACCACTTCAACACCTTTTTTTTTTTTTCCTAGTACAGGAAACAGCATATTGCACTTGTTCAAATGTGTGTAAGTCAAACTTGAAGCAAATAATTTCTTTTTGTGACACCGCTGGCCTCAGAACCCCACCAGGGAGGTCAAGGACACTTTAAAATCCAACCAGCAAATTTCTGAGCATTGCTGTCGTAGCACATGTTTGTACAAGCTATTATGTCTGCAGTCTTTGTAGAGAAAACTGTTTATTTTTAAGTTCAGTTTTTAGCTGCCTTTAAAATGTTTGCCTTTGTTGCTAGATATCAGCTTGGATAAACAACAACAACAAAACTCCAACACACTCAGAAGAAACTATTAATGATTAAACACAGTTCCTCTCAGTCAGAATGCCAATTCTTCAACTGTAAAACTACAGTCTGTAAAAATTGTTCATACCACTCTGTACCTACAATATCACAATTCTGAATACAGCCTAAGACGTCATCTTCCTCGCTATGAGGAAATGGGAGTTGCCAACTTGCCGCTGACTTTTATTCCGCATCATGTTTCATTATACTCTCTCCATTGCCGGCTGCACAGTAAACAGCTGTTTTATTCCCTGTATCTTGTTCTTTATTAGGGCCAGGGTGGGGAAAATCAGACACAGGCTGACATATTTGTCAGCCCAGCTGCTCTTCCTTTGCCAATTTAAACTTGGACACTCAGGGGCACGTTCATGTAAAAGGACAGATCTGTGTGCAATTTGTGCTGGGATTCAGTTTACTTTAAAAATAGTGTGTTGCCTTTCCTACACAATAAAAAATAGTTATTCCATCAATCAAGCTGGTAGCACTGTAAATCCCTACAGCAAAACCCAGTGGAATTACAGTACCATCTTTACGCAGATTTGAAAGCTGTATTCAAGCACATTTTGGATTTCAGTTTTCCCATGGAATCACTGTTTATGGAAGTGAGGCACGGATAATCAAAAAGCTTTGGTTGGAACAAATTGCACAGGAGAAAGCTGCTCCCTTTCAGCTCAGCACATTGGGATGCAGTGCCAGGAGAGCACCCTGCTTGCAGCCCAGCCCGGGGGTGCAGATGCTCACGGAGGTGGGGCTGGAAACCAGGATCCCACTTCCCTGTGGGAGAGCCAGCAGTGCTCTTCTGTTAGGGCCAGGCACCAGCCCAGAACTAACCAGAGCGTCAGGTCCTCCTGGGAGGGAAAAGGGCTTGGCAAGGCCTCAGATACAGAGATATCATCTTGTTGTCAGAGAAGACACTGAGAATATGCTCGGCTATTCCAGCAGATTCTTCCCATAGGGGAAAACAACTGCTCTGTAAGAGCATCATCAACATGGCAGATACATAATTGATACCTTCATTTCCCCACTTGCTCATATCATGCTGCACTTGAGGTCCCCACTTCTCCTCTGCTCTCTGTTAATAATGAATGACTGCATTATTGCAGTGCTTCAGAGGGCTGGTCGTAGATCAGGACCTCTTTGTGACAAGAGTTGTACAAACAAAAACTGTAAGGACCATTCTTGCTCCAGCTCTAAGTATAAAAAGAAAGAGAACAGCTTGAACAACAGATTTCTGATTTTTCATTGCCACCTGCTCAGCTGTTGCATTTTTAAGAATTTTCTGCTATACAAAAGTCCATATGATTTTGTTTGCAGCATGCCCTTTTCTAATAGCTTTCTTATTCGGAGATTGGCACTGAGCAATCAAAAAAATACATCTTTGTCAACTGTAGGCTAAAATAAAATGCCAACTTGAACTTCTATGTGCCAGTTTAAACTTAATTGTTTTAGCTGGAGCTGGATGAGCATCCCTTGAGTCTGAAAGCAGCTACCCACAGAAGAAATACCAGACCCCATCCTCTCTCCACCAATGTATTTCAGCGATATGCTACCACAGAGCCTAACAACATTCATTCAGTACTCAGCTTCCACGCACATCATCAGCAAGAGTCTCAAACGGTGCCAGCGGCGATGCCTGTTTGCCTGGCAGGGGGATCTGAGCCCCCCAGCTACATCAGCACCCACCACTGCACTGCCGGCTGGGAGCACCTCTCTTTTCCCTTTCCTACTGAGGCAGGCACAGTTAGGAGTTAGCAGTCATTGTAGCACAATGAGAAATTATAAGCCTTCCAGTTACCATTAAGATGTACTCAAGTTTGTCCTGAAGCAGATAATATATTGATTTATTTATTTTTTACAAAACCCAATACAGACATCAAGAATAATTTAACCTTCTCTAGCCAGACTAATGCTGGCAGAGGTCACCTCCACTGTACAGAATGGCACACTTCACTGTACTTCATATTTTCCTAAAGACACTCTTTAAACCCTAAAAAAATTTTCCAGTTTTCCTTGAAAATATTTTTTTTAAATTAGTATTTATGGCTGCAGAGGTAAACCAGGCTAAATGACCCTTGAGTGACTGCAAGTCAGAATACAAATGCGAACACCAAAATGGTCTACTTCAAAAAACTGAATGAAATTGAAGCCGTTCTCGTAATTATCAGGATTTAGTAAGTTTTATGATTACTAAATTACATGGTATCTTTGTAAGTGCTGTGACCATGCTAATACAGATGAACTGAACACAAAATCTGTGTTTAGTTCTGTGCTTAGAAGTGCCATAGTAAGAACTTGATTAAAAAAAAAAAAAAAAAAAAAGTGGTGCAAAAAGCCCGACTACAACTGGCAAGCCCTGCACCTATTGCTAGCAACTTCAAGCAGCACTAGAAATTCAAAATCCTCCCAAGCAAAGCATGTCCAGCATCAGGGTTCACCAAATTAATCTTTGGCTTTATTTAAGCTCTGTAAAGCTTTCTTTTTTAAACTACTACCCAGTGTTTTCCTAGAGAGGGAACATTATGTGACAAGAGACCTCGCCTGTTTCCATCAGTCCCTGGGAAAGCGACCCATCCCTTAGGAAAGCCTACAGGAATACTTCGGAAATTCCTGCTGACAGTATTTGCCTGTCCTGACTGTTTCTCATGCTCTCATCCTGGTCCTTCTGCAACTCACTCAGCAGCTGATGCACTCAACAGAGGAGAGAAAGGGCTATTTATCCACTCTTTTAATAACGAATTGAAAAAAATGAGCAACCGCTGAGTTTCCGCTGGTGGTCTTTCCATGGGGGTCTTTCTCCAGGGGTTTGCCCAGAGGTGGGCAGCCTATCACAGCAGCCAGCACTTGCCTGGGTCCCTGCACAGCAGCCCCCAAAATGGCATTGCTGCAGGGATCCAAGGAGGAAAGGAAAGCAGAGACCCCACGAATGATGGATGCTCTCATCCTTGCACCAGCAGGCTGCAGCTCTGGGCTGGCAACCAGGGGTCAAACCTACTCCCCATGCACTTCTGCAAGGCACGACATCTTCGCAGGCACTCTCCGAATGCCGCTCTGGCTACGTGGTTCGAGGAACGTTCAGCTCCAACCTCGACCAAAGGAGCAGAGGGCCCTCCTGCAGCCCCCAGCAATTTACCTCCCTCAGAAAATACCTCCTGGAAAATTCTCCTTGCCATGTTGAACAAAGCTGCCATCTAACTCCATCTCGGGCAAAACACACTTTGTGTAAAAGCAGGTTTTGAAATAGAAAGAGGTTAATTATTACTCTTTAAAAGAGTAAGCTGCCTTCAAGCAGCTTACAAACAAATGATGGCAGCTTTCCTGATTTTAGGGGAGTGGTTGTGACATTTTGGAAACTAAAAGAAGCAATAAAGGGTTCAGTCACTTTTCTTGCCTTGAAAAAGGTTTATAATTTCCGCTAAACCTCCCTCCCATTCTTCTGAGCATTCAAGTACTCGGCACACATAATCAACATTTTTAGACCCCGCACTCACTTCTCACCCTAGCTGGATGCTGAGTTCCAGGAGGGAGCAGCAATTTTCACCCCAGTAGGGACCCAAAAAGGGATCGGCACATCACACCACGCAGCTCCTGCCCTGCGCAGGCATTGCCCACACTTGGCAAACGCTGGACTGATGGCAGCTCGACATAGCAGGCCTTTATCCTTCCTTACATGCAGAAGGAACAGAAGGACATCACTGACTGGTCATACTGAACCTTTCATATGAGCTAAGGTATTTCAGGGAAAAAGCTGAAACTGTGATAAGAACATACAGAAGCCACGTAAGTAAAACTGAAGATTTCTGTATTTGGTAGGAGATTTTCTGTATATCAATACAGATGTATAGTACAAGGAATGTAGGTAAGCGTAACAGCACAGCCTGACTCAGGTTAAAAAAAAATTGCTAGGAAAGCATTATTAACCTTCACTGAACATTTTCTTCTTCTAGAGCAACTAAAACTAAATTAAAACCAATTGTTAACTGGCTTTTTTTTTTTTAAATCCTGTACAAGATCAGGAATAATACACTAAACTTGAACAGCAGAGGTATGAATGATATAACTAACTCAAAGGTTTTTGGCATACCTTACGACATTTCACGCTTTTATGAATAGCGGTCACTGGGAACCAGTTCTATAAGAATTTTCACTTAAACCAAAACTCTTCAGTTTTGTATCTATGTATACGGCCCGCATCAACAAGGCTGTATGTTGCCTTGCCATTGTAGACAAGGCTGCCCTATAGGGTTTGGACAGGTGTTGGCATGAGGAAGAGCAGCCTAGCTGAGCACCTAGCTGGTGACCCACTGTAAGTCAGCCCCTGCCAGAGCAGCTCGATGAAGCTGGAGCAGCATACAGAAGGGCAGGGTCCATGGATCGTGTTAAGGGCCCAAGGAAAACAGGATCCTATTTCAGGC
This sequence comes from Ardeotis arabs, assembly GCA_011801015.1. Lineage (NCBI taxonomy): Eukaryota > Metazoa > Chordata > Aves > Otidiformes > Otididae > Ardeotis > Ardeotis arabs. The sequence goes on along the minus strand of JAAGAY010013706.1, from coordinate 15,005 downwards.
AACACCAGCTCTGAACAGCTTGAAGAACCTTCAGGTGCCACCTCGAAGTTACCAATCCAAATAGCCTCCTTCCCACCGAGCTCCATCCCCAACACTGCCTTCCCGCTCCAGTCAGCCCCTATGCTAACTTTAAACTTCTGTCTTTTAGCTCACTCAGGAATCAAAGGTTTGAGCAAGCTTTTAATTATCTTTCATCTCAACGCAGATTTCTATGGTATAATTGCATTTTGGGCAAGTTTAGCTCTGAGAAAAATTAAGAAGAAAAAAATAAATAATTAAGAAAAAAAAATAATGCATTACTACAGCATACACTTCACGCTCAGAGGAAGACAAAAGACTGAATATCTTAATTCACTCATGTGTTAGGAATATTACAGTTTATCACTAATAAACTGCACACTTTTAGGTAGACCAGCACCACAGCAAGGGCGGGAGGAAGGACAGGTGCCAGTGGCCAGGGATGCCCACCCACAGAGGCACAGAGCGAGGCCCAGACGCTGCTCACAGGGATGTGCGGTTCCCCCTCCGCCACAGCAGCACCTCGAGCTCAGCACCTGCTCCCTGGGAAAACAAAAATACGAAATACAACGCAGCTCTTGCTATTTGTGCAGAGGAAAGCTCCTTGTTGCCGTAACTCCTCTGGAGGCACTACACGCTGGCTTTTGGAAGGGACCCTTGCCGCCACATAATATTTTGACGAACCTACCTATTTCACAACTAAAACAAGCTAGAGCTTAAATGTACAGCGGCAAAATACGAGTCAAATATACAATGGCAGAATACAGTCCTTTGCGTGCTTTGGTCAAGCTGTTGAAAATAATATTATCATAATTTTATACAAAGTCAAAGCACTTTTCTGAGATATACCTGGATGTTGCGTTTTAGAAGCACAAAAACTACCCGCCAGTAGGAACAGGTGAGTAATCAGTGAAAATCCTGGAAGGACAGTAACTAAAAAAAAAATTACTGCAGGGTTTCGTGCAAGGAAAAGTTCTCATCAGTAACATCACTGACATGACTTTAATTTGGGTGGCTCTCTTTTCAGGCAATTATAGCAATACAAGATGAAATGGAGGGCTGTATACACAAAACTGAGGATCCCATTTACCTCTTATGGTACCTACACAGGGGAGACTCAGAGCAAATCCCTGCTATTGAAGAGGCTCTTAACATACTCCTACACTAAACCTACCTTACTCTACTACTGTGGAGCACTGCTCCATCTCTCAGTTTCTCTCATGTCCACTGATTTCATGTACCCATCCCTCCAACTACAAACAGTTCTTTATGTCTAAACCCAGTTACTACTACCAGAGCTCTGGCTTTTGTATTTTAACTGATAAGAGATGAGAAGTATTTTGAAAAATTGTCACAGTTTTCTTGAAAATTGTGCTACAGAAATTTACAGCAAAATATAATGTAAACCATAATCTAACGCTAAAACCTTCTGCAAGTATATGTGACTGTATACACACATGTATCTCTGTGGGACTTCAGCCATAATTCTTGGGTTAGAAAAAAATATGTTCCTGTTAATATGTCAGAAAAAAAAAAAACATCAATACAATACCAGTAATAATTGCACTAAGACATACTGATGATTGGCTTTCTCACATAACCACAGAGCAAGCTGCTGGGCCAGAGAGGGCTACTAAAGTCCTCACAAAGACCTTTCACTTTGCTACCTCCTTGAAGGGTCACCTCTTGCACCGCCCCAGCACCACCCAACTTCCCTCCCTTCTCTTACTCCAAACACACACTTTTTTTTTACCCCTCAAGAATTACATTTTTTGTCTCAAAACTTTTGCTACCACGCCATATGTTAAAAAAAAAGAAAAAGCCAATAATGGTAGGTCCAAAGATTGCATTATAAAGAAACACACAGAGTAAGACAAAATAAACCTCTTTAGATATGCAAAATATCCCTGCATTGACATCTGGGCATGCAAGTAATCGCTGAAACCAGAAAGAACGGGCTCCATGCTGATATTTTTTATGTGATTGAACCGCCTGGTATTTATCTGGTTTTAAGAAATGGCTAATTTAATTAGCTCCGCTGCCTCTGTTCCTCCTCTACTCTCCCTTCACTCCTATGTGGAACTTACTCCATAAAGAGCAAAAAAAATTCAAGTGAAAGAAACCTCCAGCCCCATACATATAGAGGGCACATCAGTTTTTAGGGGGTTAAAAAAAATCTTGTCTGTGCCACCAGATGCCTCTGTGCTGACAAAAAGATACTGGGGGCTCAGTTCCGCCCAGCTGGCATACATCCCCCAAAACAAGCCCCTAGGGAAAAAACAGGTTGCCAAATACGCTAAACAGTAGCAGTCCCATCCAGGGACTGCCAGAGTGTAATGATGTTATCTGCTCAACCACAGGCAGGCAGCCTGGGAGGATGCTATGCCCCTCCAAAAGCTAAATAAATAGTTTGCCACAGCACAGGGTTAGCTCACTAGCTGTCTTCAGCTGTATTCCTCCACCACAGTGAACTCGCTTAACAAACATCTTTTTTTTTTGTGCTTCTCATCTTCTGGGGATGCTTCTTGGCATATTTTTCTCCTGTGGCTGAGAAAACCCTGAATGTACTATAGGGTGAGCAAGAGAGAGACGTCCTCTCTCCAAAGAGATCCCTTCAGGATGACTAATTGAAAGGTTACATAGACAAAACCCCACGATCTGACTTTGTTCATTTGTGCTCACTTAGTTCCTCGGTCTATGGCTTTCAGGTCTGGCATGCTCCACCTGTAGCGAGGTGAGGGGATAACAATATTGAGTTATCACACAAGATCATTCTCAGGACTGATTAACGCTCATGGAAGAGTCCAGAATTGGGAGACACGAACCCTTCCAGGTCATGCCAGGGTGGCCTTTATTATTACACACTAACAGATTTCGCTGATTTTGCACTGAAGGAGTTGGGAAAGGCTTGCACATTAGCAGGGCTGAGCTGAGGAGACGGTAACTTCTGTCCAAGAGAAAGCAAGCATCAGGGGGTGCGCCTTCAGCCACTGTTGCCATTGGCAAATTAATCATCGGTCTATGCATTATACACAGCGTGCAGTGCTATACACCAAATTTTGCATCCAGCTTCTCCTGCTAGCTAGAGAAACCTGCAAAGTTCCAAACCTTTGCTTAATGACTTAAAACGTACTGAAAATAACGCTTAGCTTTTGGATACTTTCTAGTGGCCTAGCTCAAGGGTTTCTTCATCTTTCATGGATGACAGCTAGAAAGGTACATTCTTTTTTCCTCTTCTCCTTTCAAAAAGACATAATCCTAGAGATCCAATACTGACATTAAATATTTTTCTCTTCAACCAATTTTTTATTATGCATTTCAAACTAAGCTACAGAGTTTCCAAGTCCATTAAATGTTTCAGAAGCAAACTGCTTGTCTTGATGGGTCCAGCTGAAACACATCCTCCTCCTCGCCTCCAGTAGTGACGGGAAAATTAAATCAGCAGGAGGAACAGTGCCAGAGGGGACTTAAAAGAGAGGTGCTGCTGTAAGCATCCAAGATATTTTGTTTTTTCAGTTTCAAGTCTCTGTGAATTCCCCCCAACTTTTCCAACAAAAACTTTCTTCCTCTCTTCAGGATCGTGTTCACTCTGTAAGACAACAGTCACATGACGGTATTGTCCAACAAAAGGCTTTAAAAGCCAAGCGTCATGGTCACATAGTTTCTGCAATGCTTTGAAGTTAACATCTCTCTTTCTCCTGCTGGCTCATGTTCTGCTACTCTGACTTTCTCCTCCAACTATAGATTATTGTTCATTTCTGCTTGGTCCTTGTCCAGCTCTTGACAAGCTGGCTTTATCCACAGCCTTAGTTGTCCATTTTATTTTTCACTCCCTTGCACAGTCTCATGTTCCAGCATCAGGCCTCATATATTTCTTCCATAACCTATCTCCATGCATCAAAAGCAGCAGTACGCAAGTAAACAACAACAGCATCTTCTTCCCAAGAAATCGAATCTGGTGTCTTCTTATGAGTCAGATCAACCTTTATAAAACTTCTCATTTTAAGAATTTAAGCACATGAACTACTCTGCAATTGCCTCAAATCAGGTATGAATTTTTAATACTGATTACTAATATTTTCCTTTTTTTCAATCAATCATTTGAACAATTAATCGGAAGAGAACCATGCATAGTGGTATAATGTGTAGGACAAGAAAACCACTACACCATTCTCTGTATCAACATAAAAGAGGCCAGACTAGCAGTGTAGTAGAACATTGCTTCACATTTTCAGAACAAGAATATTCTTAGCATCTGTGCCAAAAACAACACTTTCTTCCCCTCAGAAATGCAATAAATCCATAAAACTCCAAGAAACAAAAACAGTAATCTGCAGACACATTGAATGTATTTACAGGAAAGAAAATGCACAGCCAGTTTTGAATTATTACCAATGAAAAACTATAACATATTATACACGTATAATTTAAACATGCCCATTTTCTTGGCAATGAACCATCTGGGTTTTTTCTTCTCCTCATAAACACAGCTAGTATCTAAAAATCATTTCCCACCAGTTTACAACAACTTTAAGTGGTAATGCGACTCAAACTACTTGACTGTATCCCACTGAATCCGTGTTACATAAGCACGCAATGAAAGTGTCATTTCTTTGTTGACTCATTCAGGATCTGGGGGGAAAAGAAAAAAAAACAGCCCACAGGAGATTATTTTTCAGTCTGGGTGACATTATATTCCTTGTTATGACATAAATTGCTTCAGGTAAGTTGATCTCTGGGGTTATAAGCAACGAAAGCAACTGGGAGAAAAGTCAGAGGACAGACTGTCCCTCACTATTCACGGTCACACCACACTTAACTCAGGATGCTGCTGTGTTGGTGAACTTCACCAGGTTTGCTGCCCGAGCATTAGAAACCTCTGTGCATCCTTTAGACAGTAGAGGTGAAGAAAAAAACAACACGCCACTTGCTGTTTACATCTTTTCATACAAAACTTCATTTTCTCAAAGCTGTCATTGACAGAAGATCCTGTATCAATCCTCTGATCCACCAAGTAACAGTGTTATCACAATTTTATAGTATGATATAGAAGAGTATTATCCAACTCACACAGTCAACCCTCTATCAATAAAAAACCAACACCAAGTCATCACTTTTTATCTTCACTTTTTTTTCCCCTCATTTTACTTGCATACAACCTGACAGCATACCCTAGACTTCCATTCAATGACAGAGCAACCTAGATCCTGATTTCTTCCTAGCTTTTTTCCCCCCTTACACTGATCATCATAGCTGTCCAAAGGCGTGAGAGAACACAAAGGTAAATAAGACTTTAACTTTTTACAGAAACTGTATTTCCAAGCACCCGAAAACCAAGTCAGGGACAGAAGAATTAATTCCTATGCAGCTACCTTCCTACCTAGCTCCTACTGAACCATTTCAATCGTACAACATTGTAGGAAACAGCACACTCTGGAGCTCCACTGTAATTTTACATTTGCCTAAAAATATATGACAGTCTAGGGGTTGTAGAGTTCACCTAAGAGGGAATATAAATGACTATTTGGTTCTTTGCCTGTGATTTTGTTTTGGGGGCATAAAATAAAATAAAAAACCCCACACTGACTGCCTACATTCCCTGTTGTTTGTACTCTCTTCCTTCTTCAGTTTTGCACATATTTTTCACATCAATATATCTACGTAGCTTGACATCAGACCTCACTGATGGCTTCACAGCAGCGCTGGCAAACCTGAATTCCGTCAACTCAGGGACACAGACAAAACTGAACTGTCCCTTCCCTGACACGCACCTACGCCCTTGCTGCTGTCTCAGCAGGGGCAGCAGCAGCCAGTCTCGCCCTATGGGACCTGCCAGGGGCAAAACAGACCAGAGCCACCACTGCCTGTTACTCGAGCCATTTTATCATCACCAGCAAACTACCTCCTCTCTTTGCCCCTGTGCCCAGCACTGGCCCTGCCCGGACCTACTCGAATGAAAATCCCTCTGCCACGTTGTCACAATCCCCATCAGAAAAAGCACAGGACCAGGAATCTCCCTTATGTCAACTAGAGAAGACAATGAATGGACGCTTCAGAAATGACTTCTCCATATGGAACTGAATGGCAGCTGGTTGGGGCATTGCTGTGGATTAGAAATATTTTTCTAGACACTGGTACAATTTAAATACAATGCACAGAAATAAGTTCTGGAAGCAGGCTGTTTGCCAAAGTATTTTTTAAATAACCATCACTGATTGACCCAAGGTATTAAGTGCACTCTATGTTTTTAATCATCATCATTATATTTTAAAACAATAAACTAAAGTGAAAAATAAATCCAAACCCAGCACTGATTCAGAAGTATTTTTCAACAATGGTACTGTTCCTTCATTTTCTTAAATCTCAAAAAGCATCAATATCCAAAATTAACAAAAGACAACTTTAAGTAGGTAAAAACATATAAAGAAAGATAAAAACATCCAAGTCTTTTCTGCTTTTAATAGGCAGGACTGTGACCCAGCTCCAACACCGATCAGCACTTGGGAGCTCTTTGGTTTCCTCTGGGCTGTGTCTTAGGTGCTGTCCTGCCTCTTTGTGCTCAGTTTTCCCATTCAAATTAAGGAATATTTAAAAAAAAAAAAAAAAGGACTGGAAAGTGTTTTGAAATCTATCAGAAATCAGCACCTAAGGACAAGGCAACACTACCCAGGCACAGTAAGAAAGCCGAGGAAGAGGATCTAAGAAGGAAGGACAACTGATCCAAGGGGTGGCTGAGATCCAAGAGAGTGGGATCAGTTATCAGTGGGGCTTAGTGCAGGGGGCCCAGGAGGAAACGAGATCTCCCGTCAGCTTTTCATCTGGGGGAAACATCGAGGTGGTCATCTGAGAAGACAACTCTACACAAACCCACCCTGACCTCCCAGCAGCCAGCTCTCGTTCTCCTCATGGCAGATGAGGAAACTGATGATTAACACTGCAAACAGGTGATTAGAAGCTACCAAACACCAGCGCATGAAGGCATCTCAACCAGCATGCCTGAAATGAAAGGTCACGTACCCTGGCAGCTAAATGAGGAGAATTTCCGGTCATCCTTGAAGCAACCTCAGAGCAAGAAGAGGTAAGACACCAACCTGGGACCTGCTGAGCATTAGGCCTTCATTTTCACACACACATCTTCCTGCGGTGTGGCTGGTCCTCCATGTCCCTTAGCGAAGGCCCTGGTCACAGCTGCCTCTGCAGTGAGTTACCGCTGCAGTCGAGGAGTCAGCCTGGCCCAAATGGCAGCCAGTCCTAAGGCATCTGGGGCACAGCTTTGCTCTGGCAAAGTATACAGAGTATACAGCAGCACCCATGAACATGGAAATATGTTTTATATTTTGTAAACGTACTCTATTTAAAAGTGTGTACAATTTTTTCTCTATAAATAGTGATTCATTCCACATGCTCACACTTGGACCCTCACCAACAGCACAAATCAGAATCACAGGTTTGGGTGCTGAGACCTACATATTCAGCACTTACTATTACTTAGATATTTCAGCTTAAGACACACGAAGAACAATTTTTTAAAAGAGTTCTTCCAGTTTCCCATTAGTAGTTGGCAAGTTTGTAGCTACCCATTCTGTCTGAAAACATGGGCTTTTTATGCCTTGGACGAGGTATTTTAAATGTCCACTCAACCAGCCCAAAGTCTGGGGCAAATTGCCTACTTAACCCAATTTCTGGAGCTGTCATAATTGTAGCCCCATCTGACAGCGCTGGTAGGATGAGGAAAGAGTTTCCCATGCTCAAGATCCACAAAAACTGAAAAGCTTTGGATATAAATTTAACAGCAACTGAAAACAGAGTTCCCTTTGTACTTAAAACTCTTCCATAACTTACAAGAGCATAAAGTGAAAAAAAGGAATAGGATTCCTAGCGCAGTATAACAAGGGTTCAGCATCAACGTCCTCCATCAATTTAAACCTTGGGGAAAAAATAAGGAAGATTAAGCTCGCTGCCCAGAACTTGTTTTGTGGCTGTAGACAAGTCATTTAAGGCTTCACATCAAATGGGACTTGACATCTCAGCTCAGCGTCTCTGCTTCCCACTCTTTCAAGTGCACCAATAACTGAAAGGACCAGCTAACAAGTCTGTTGCGAGTAGCTCACCACACCTGTAAATGCTTTAAGACGCCCTCCTGTAAAGTGTGATGATGTCAAAGTTCTGCTAGGTCTGAACAGACAAGAGCTGGAGGAAAAAAAATCAACTTCATTTTTTTCCTCATTAAGAATTATTACTGTAAGGGCTTGCCCGCACACTCAGATTCATAGCACACTGCGTCAGGATGAGACCTGAAGTCTATGGCTGAGTATCTCCATGTCCAGGCCCTCAGGAACAGAAGCGCTTGCACCGGAACAGCACCCTCAGTAAGGCTCAGAAGCAGCTACTACTGAAGAGCACCCCTGGAATAACTTATCTTACTAGACAAGCCCTGAAATCACTTCACTGACAACACATTAGTTTGTTTACCAACACCTAGAGCTGCTGAAACAAACATCAGTTTTCCATTTCATGTCAGGATTAAGCTGAGGTTGCCCAGTTAGAGCAATCACAATTCCTCTGCACAGAGACAGGTGAAGCTGATGCTTCCTTGCCAGTGAACAGGAAATCCCATAAAGCCGAGAGAGATGAAAAAGAGCAGTCTGAGAAACATGCTCACTTCTGACCTACGATAGTCATTTCACTGAGTGCCAAGGACAACAAACAGGATCCTGCCAGTGAGTGCTTTCATCTCATGGGGGAGCTGGGTGGGAAACAGTTTTCCTGTGCCATCAAAGTACATTTTCATGTCCTTGAAAAAACCTTGAGTCTGTAATAGGATGAACCACAGGCTTGACAATTTGTGCTCTGTTTCTGCAAAATGTATACAACATGAGGAACTCCCACCCACCCCAGAGTAAACATGCCCATGGATTATGTACGTGGCACTGCAGGTCAGCACAGGGATCTGAGCCCAGTCCTTAACTGGACCTGCTGAGCACCCTGACCAGCTTCTGAGACCTTCCCTGCACAGTTTGTCCTTCCCCTCCTCATACCCTCTGCTGTACTCCACAAGCTCCGCGCTGAACTGCCTGACCTCTTCCTAGGAACACTGGTAGGTCTGTTTATTACCAGAAGTTTAATTTTCAACAAGACATCTCTACTCAAAAAACCAAAAATCTTTTGCCACCTAACTAGGTCTGCTTTTAAGAGTTATCCTCCCAATATGCTGATCATGCTTCCACTTGAGGACCTGGCTGTTTCCCAGTACTGTGGCTGGTGCTGAACCACCCAAGAACAAATTCACAAAGAAAAAAAAAAAAAAAGTGCACAGCTCTTTGAAAAGCTGTAGATCAGAAAGCAGAAGCGATAGCCTTAGCACATGATGGCTGATAACCCCCAAAAGCACTGAAGTCCAGCCAATGAATGGGGTGAGAGCATGTTAATCAAGTCCCACCAGGCATGGGAAAATCACAGAAGAGGAAGGAAGAGGAACAAGGACAGTATGCACTGCTCCTTTTCCACATATCTATGCTGTCTATGCCATCTTCCCAAGTCCCTCTTGCTATCACTGTTTGTTCACATTCACTAACAACAACAAATAACAAACAAGCTTTAGAAAATTTATCTAAATGACTGAAAAGCTGGAACTGAGGAGAACTACCTGATGGGCATCCACAGGCAGCTAAGATGTGCTTTGCTGCCCATCTATTGCTCATAGTTATGGGAGACAATTAAAGCCCTGATCCTCCTGTCCAAAATAAGTCAACACCCACTCACCTCCAGCTGATGGCAAACTCTAGCAAGAAAGCATTGCTACTAAAGAAAGTTCCAATGGGGCACGAAAATCCAATTCTTACTCTCTTAACAGGCACTCTAATCCATCTGGTATGAGCATACATAGTCAAGAAAAACTTTGAGTTTCATGGTTAGGCCTCAATCGTGCACTTAACCCAATGGGAAAGTGCCATTAGGACCTTAGTCTGTTTAAGTACTTCAGCATGTATTTCCTTTTCCAAGAGTAAAGTCTTTCATTGAAAGTAAATCTTAAAAACGCAGGACATTGGCTGGGGTCCATACTGAGTATTGTATTATGCATGTATTTTATCTCTCCTAACACTGTGACTTTCAGGAAAAAGTTTTTAAGTTTCTACATCAAACTACATTCACCTTATCAGTCTACACCTTGGCGATTCACTTGTGGTGCCCTCCCTTGCACCCAGCCAACAGCCCCTCT